>JARHVA010004287.1:197500-462500 GCA_037957365.1 Torreya grandis | reverse complement strand
GCCACAATCATGGGGTAGTGGGCTTATTAGAATTGACATCATTTTATAAATACCACAATGTAAATTTCACTAATTTATATATGAAAAAAATACTTGTAATGACTTCATATTCATAGTTCTAAATCATCCTCTTCTTTACCCCTTTTAGATCAAGGGTTTTTTGGGTTGGTTATTCCAAAGTTACTTTATTTATTTTTTATTTTTATATTTATTATTATGTGTTAAATTAGCCCCTTTCATATTTTTAATAATTTTGCTAAGTTAATTAATGTTAGTATTTAAAAGTATTAGTCTTATAGATTAAATCTATGAGTTAGTTAGTCATGTATTAAAACCACCTTGAAAGCTTATAAAGATATGGTTTGTTGTAAATAATTAATAATAATATTTTAACATTGTTTTTAAATATTATCCAATTTATAATGTATTATGTTACATTTAATTATGTAGTCAATCTTAATATACCCGTTAAGCCTCAATCCTCCCCTTGGCCAATGGTGCTTTGGAATATATTATTGTGGTTATGAATACCTCAAAGGTTGAATCAACATTCAGGCTAAAAGGACTCATCCTAATGAATCTCCAAGACTTCAACATGACAAGATTAAATCAATACAAGGTTCTACTCATGAATCCTCCAAATGTGACTTATGGAAAAAATGTGAGTGAAAATTAGAGCATATGAGTGTGTGTATATATAGTGATCAAATTTTCAAAGCCAACCTAAAGTATAAGTTGATGACATCAATAAAATATGATATAGTTAAGAGGATTTTTCTACCATTTAACTAAGTAATCTAGGTTAAAATAGTACAAATTCCAAAATGCAAACTCAAAACTACAACCAGGGAGATACAATACATTAAGGTAAAAGGTGAAAAATATACTACATCAGCTAAGGTTGATGTATTAGGAAATGGGTAAAATGATATAGTTAAGTGAGTTAGGACAAAAGGAAGTAGGTAGTAAGGTAAATATAAGGAAGTTAAATTGGGGATAATAATAATATGCTCATGACATAAATAACAACATCTCTTTAAAATCACTAAATTCCTACCCACACCTTTCATGCTTCACCCTTTAAGGCACACACTTAAGGGGATTGAAGCATGATAGGTTGTTTCAAGAGAAAACATTCATAAATAATAAAAATGAAAAATATTAAGTGTACATATGGTGCATCAGTGGTCTATCTTATTTTGTATTGTCGTAGAGGGTGACCCTAAGGCATAGGGTAGAGGAGGATATGTGAATGGGGTAGTATCTATTAGTCTTCATGTTCCTCTTGTTGATGTGAGTATCTATAAATGTTTTTAAAATTTCAACATTGTTATTAATATCATGTATTTTTATTTTGTATAATATTAAAATTATTGGATGACCATCATATAGGTAACACTTTGATTTTTTATTAGACATGTGTCAAGTGAGGTAGTTCCTAGTGGTTTATTTGAGTGTGTCATGGACATAACTAGTGATCATGCCCTATTATTTCATCAATCTAAAATATCCACCAATGTATATGTGGTAGCTACATCTGAACAATATGATTTCAGCATGGAGTATGATACAATAATGGTTGAGTGAGACTATCTCAGAGAAAATTTGATAAGGCAATAGATGTACCATTCAAATCAGCTATAGATTTGGGTCAAAGCTTATTAAGTGCATAAATTTAATTACAACATGAACATATGGTTTTGTATGCATGAGTGGCTATGTACATGAATCAAAAGAGGAGGATTTGACCCTAATCATGATCTCAATAGGATGATAGTGGGAAATATTCTTCACAATTCTCATGTTGATTGAGAGTGATGTTGATATAGATAAATATGTAGATAGATATGTTTATATAGTTGGGTAGGAATTGATTATTTAATAAGTCTATATATGTTGTAATTTTATTATCATGTCAGACATTTTTTTTCATATATGGACTTTAAATGTTCTCATTTATATTATGCTTATGTGGAATGGATATTACATATGTTTTTAAGAAATTATTGCATTTGAAAATTTTAATCATGTGATTTAATTATTACTTATTTCCTTGATATATGTTGTTATGTTTATATATATGAAGAATGTGTTTGATGGCATAATAGTTAATTTATGACACATGTATAATCAAACTTAACTAATAATAGTATAATGACTTGACCACCTTCATGAAAATAACATTTTTGCACCATATTGATCATTATATAAAAATAATTTTGATGGAATAATATTTAATTTACAACACATGTATAATCAAACTTAACTGGGAATAATAGAATTAGTTGACCACCTTCACAAAAATAATACTTGTGTTCCATATTAATCATTAAATATAACTAATATTTGATATTGAATATTGGCTATGTATTCTTAGATATAGTCACACTTGTATTGGTCAATTTTGATACATGTGATTTATATCATTAATTATCTTTTTATTTTATTGAAGTATGCATTACATGTTCATGCCTCTGACCTAAAGTTTGGTGTTTTTTCTTTGGTACTAATTTATAGGGAAATATGTAAATTTATATTAGACCATAGTGTCCTTAAAACTTGTTATATTACTTTGGAATGTTAATAAATTTCACTTGAAATAAAAATATACCCTTTTATTATCCTTATCATATTTCAATATTTTTTTGTAACCACAACTATCTAAAAATCACATTCCCTTTTAGGATAGTATGATGTACTATAAAAATTTTATTCACTATATTGAGTCCCAATGTGGTCAATAAAACAATATGTCCCATATTAGATCCATGTATATAATTAAAATATTTATCATTATATCCCACACTTTGAATAATTTTTATTTTTAATCTATTATGTTGTTGCATATTATCTAAAACAATATCCTCTCTATGTGTGTTGCTAATAAGATATTGAATGACAATTGGTTCCTTCTTTAAATTTTTTTGGGATATCATGGTATTCATTGGAGAATATTAATTTATGATTTTATGTCTTGAAATCTAATTTATAATTTAAAATAATCTTATTATCTATAAGTTGTGTAATATTTCACACAATGCATAACAATAATTATCTCAATGTTCATTAATACCATGATAAGTGAAAAATGGCTTGTATTTTACATTATAAATAAAATTATGAGGATTATATTAATTATTATGGAAATTTATTAACTTATTATCCAATAATATCCATACAATATATTATGGTTTATATCTAAAACTATAAAACTTAAGTGGTTGCCTCTTATTGAAAGTAGATTTACTCATAATATATCGTGCTTTATAAATTGATTATATCCCTTTATTGAGAACCTTAAATTAATCTTCATTAATTATAATTGTATCTTTAAATTCATCCTCATTATGAAATACTGTAATTAATTTTTTTTGGAGGATGAATCTAGTTATATCCTTTTACTGGTAACTTCTTTCTTACATGAAGATTCCCCTGATTCATTTGCATTAGTAGTCATGTTTTTGATAACTAATATCACATGCACATTTTAATTTTTCCATATATAAATATTTAAAGTAATTATAAATTTTGTGCATCATGATTTTTTAAAGTGGAGACAAAATAATCTTACTAAATATGAATTGATTTTCTAAATGTAATGTTTCATAAGTTAAAAAATTCAAAGTAGTCTTAAATTGAAAAATGTGATGTTAAATGAGATCATCATAGATCTATCACAAATCTTGTATATGTTTTAATGTGAATTTATACACCATGTATTTTTTATAATCTAATAATAACTAATCTTCAAATATTTTTGAACTAGGGAAGGAGCCAATAGGTAGACTATAAAACCAATCCGAGGCATCTCCTATGAGGCTTATATGAAAATATTTTAGTATAATGCAGAAATAATTAATCCACTCTAAAATATATAGTGTATATTGAGTTAAATTAATACCAATATCTTCATTACCATTTCACAATAGGAGTACATGAATGAAAAAATACATTAGATACAAATATTCACATATAACTTATGTAATGGGTTTTCCTATAATAAAATTCTATTTAATATTAACATAACATGATCTAATTTTTAAAGTGAGATAAATTAATTATATTTTCAAATCACTAATAACATGCATCATGGATACAATATGACTAGTAGCGATATTAATGTCTCATGAAGGGATATTCTTGGTTTGTAATTGAGCATCTACTTTAAACATTGGTATGAGGGAATCATGAATAATTTAATTATATGGCTTAGGATTGTATTATAAGATATAATCAAGTACATACTCTAAAATAATTGCATATCAAATTATTATTATTAAATTTAGTTTTTGTGGAAGTAAACCATCACATTTCTTCTCATTAGAGTCATTTGTCTCAAGGGAAGAGTGAGAGTCATTACAAGTGATGTTATCATAATAATAAAATTATCTAGATATAACATTCTTAACTTCAGATTTTTTTCATAATATTATATTATCATCACTTTAATAATCTAAAATAATATCACCTTTTTTTTATCAAAGATAATACATCATATTCATTTATGTCCTTTGGTATTTCAAGAGAAGAGAAAACATTATCATGATATGTTTCAAAATTATTTGTCATTTCCAAGATATGAGATATTTTATATCATAAGACATATCTAAAGGATAATTGGGCATAAAATTTGCATTTACATCATCCACCCTTTTCAGATAAAAAGAGGGTACAAAATAATTATTGTAATCTTGTATATCATTATCCATATCTAAAGAATAGTTAGGCATATCGTATTCATTTTAATCATCTACCTTTTATATATAAAGAGAGGGAATAACACACTCATTCATATTATTTTCTATTTTTATGTAAGGGATATGGTTTTTTAGTTTATATTAGATAATATGTTGTAGTGTAGTATAAAATTTAGAAGGTTGAAAAGGTGTGATAATGATTGGTTCCTCACATTATGATCCATATTATGTATTAGGTAAACTAAGATATTCATTATTAGTATGATATTTTTTAAGTTTATATGAAAAGAGGACTATAAAGTAGGAGTAGAGGAATTTGGATTTTCAATTTTTGTATTAGTGTGTTCATTTTAATCTTCACTATAATATTTAGTATTATACCAATCTCATTTATTTTCATTGGTATAATCATAATAATAATCATAATCATATTCCTCATTGATATAAGTATCATCAGTAATTTTACAAGTGTGAGCATTAGTACATTCATTATCATAAGCACAAGGTATAGCATTATTAGAGAAGAAAAAATCCAAAGGATGATAACTATTTGGGGTTGCATATTTAGTATCCATTTTATATTTTTTGACTCAACATAAAGATAATTAAAAAAACACTAAGTCTTTTGCTTATTAAAAACCAATCATACTAAGAAATAAAGGATGTCAATAGGTGTAACCAGGTAACGTATGTTTGATTTGTAGACTCTCATATATACTAATCCTATTGTAAATAGTGAACAAGGAGAAAATGGGAACTGACTACAAAGTATTTCACTATTCTATATCCAAACTATCCCATATCTCAGGTAAACTAAGAAAATAATCCAATGACTAACCCCTTACTGGTGCACTACAAAAAAATGGATTATAGGCTTCATATGGTTGAAAACAAAAACCTTACACTTTTTTGATATATCATGAGGTACATGTAAAATAAACTCTATATATAGTGATGTCTAATGGATTTAGTATTGGAAAAATACCACTCACACCAAATATTTTGTAAATTTGATTTTTTTTTACCTAGAATGATAACTCTTATAATTTTTAAAACTATCTAAACACAATTATAGATAAAAAGTAAAAGAAATAAAAATAAATTTGAAAGCCATTTTTTTTTTTTTGAATGGAAATTAGGAATTAAATTTGAAACACCTAAGTCAAATATAAATCCTAGATCATCATTCAATCAAATCCAATAAAGGCTAATCACATTTTTTTAGTGTATAGGAATCATGAACTTAGCTAAAACCTTATAACAAAAAATCAAAAGTCTAATGAAATGTTCAAGAATCAAACAGGTTCACCAATATGTTTTACCTTATTTTTTATGATGAGAATATAATAAGCATAAAATTTTGAGATAAATGAATATGCTATAAATATATAATTTATCAATAATTATGATTAAAAATTTGTTAATATAGTCATATGATTTTTAAAACATTATTAGTTAGAAGACAACTTAGCTTATATTCTAATATCTTATTAGTTTTAAATAAATTAAATGTTTTTGACTCAAATAGTTTCATGATTTCTCATATTTAGAAATGTAATATTTGATTTTATAGACATATATGTACTCCTAAGATATCAGTGTAGGCTATTCATGCCTATTAACTAAAAACATGTCTTGTTTTTATATAATATAATTATGATTATTTAATCACTTATACATATGTTTATTGATACTATAAATGCACTTATGGATATGAAATATCATGCAAACACTAGTCCTTACATAAAAACCAATCTGATATCAAATAGGGGGTGTTGGGTGAAAAGGATTTAGTTAGATATATATTGGTCAATCCCTATTGATTGACTAAGTTTCACTAAATTGTAAATTCTTTCAAGATGTATAAAACTCAAATTTACTTCTCCCACTAATGATTATGTATGAAATTATGAATTCAAGTCTAGATGATCCTTCTCATATTTTACCCTTGGCACTCACATGCAAATATTTGTTTAGCTTTTACAACTTTGGGGTTTAGTTTCAAAATATTATATACATGAAACATATAATATTTTTATATCTATTTATATTTTATAGTTTCATCCTTAATTATTTATAATAACTTTGTATTTACAAGAGATTTTATTTTGAAATTAGGATGCTTAATGGTGCACAAATGTTAACCCAACAAGACCTAATGGAAAAAAAAAGATCCCATAAAAAGTGACCCAAAATATCTCTATAAGTTATGTTTAGAAAATTTTATGTTTTATAGATAGGTTAATGGGCCCATACCTATTTGAAAACAATTGAATTATCCATAAAGCACTGTAAAATATAAAATAAAATATTGGGGATTCCTTTGACAAAATTTAAATACAAGAAATAAGTGGACAAGTGACCAAACAAACATCTAAAATAGAGAGTTCATACCTAAACAAAATCACCAATAGATACTTAATTTGTCATCAATAGTCTATATGTGCAAAGTTACATAGAAAGGTATTAAAGATGGGTTGGTACTAAATTTGGGTGTCTAAAACATTTAAGACCTAATTGGTGACTATAATATAGGGAAAAATCAAATCTTATGTTACATAATATCAATTTTGATGTTTTTAACATCCAACCAACCAAGTATTTTTTAAATAATTTTCCACTATGATGTATTTATAATAAATTAGGAAAATAAATAATTTGATGAAGATATGAACTAGTTTAACATATTTGATAACATTGTATGCATGATTTTGACCCATATTAATCTAAAATGGATAGGAATATTGTATAAAATCATTTATTATTATTATATTTACATTCTCATAGATAACATTTCCAATCGATGTCATATTCATCATTACCTACTGGTATAAATTTCTCCTAATTTGGCTAAAAAATAACCCCATGTGGGAGATAACTCATTGTCATGGTTTTGGGAGTATAATGCATAAAAAATATAATTTACATACGTCTAAAATATATATGCTAGGATATTGTGTGTGTGTGTGTGTGTGTGTGTGTGTGTGTGTATACACCAATGGCATCTAGTCTATATTTTTCATTTTTTTTAATTTCTTGTCCATTATTGATTGTATATTTGAGTAGGTTTTTCATTTTTTTGGTGTAATTTGAATATTAAATTAAGGTATGAAAAATAGGAGAACTTATTAGGCCATATGAATAATACATCATCACAATCAAATGACATAGCCTTAATATTAATCCCTAAGTGGGCCACTAGAAATAAAATACATATTTATTGGCCATAATGGATTGGACCTCCCTTAATATTACCTACATGTTTCAATCCACCTTTGTTCCTACCAAAATAAATAACCTTATATCCATTTATTCCTAGCATTAGGTATGCCTTATGAGTATCTTCCACACTATTACTTAATCTGTAAGGCTCAAGGTCTTGCTTAAAACATGACCCCCGCATTGCCTTTCATGTTCCATATAACCCCATTACATTCCAAAAACCATGGTCTATTACACACTCCATTATTATTATTAAAAATAAATATTTTTCTTCAATGTTGAAAAAATGTCTATTTTAAATATATATTTCTCAATATTTTTTAAAATAAAATCATGTGTATGTAAAAACACACACACACACACACACACACACACATACTATTTAATCTATTATTTTCTTTAGTAAAAAATTAGAGAAATAAAGATATATAGATATATTTTAATTCATATTATTTATGAAACACTTGACGTAAAATAGATATAATAACAATAAATTTTGGTCTTTCCTCATACGTAAATTGTAACTTATAGAGTGAATTTTTGAGTTTGATAAGCCTAACTCAAACCATATAAATATTTTCCAAACTAGAACCAAGGTTTAAAAATACCCTTTTCATGTTATTTTAAATCACTCACCTCTAATATACCCAAGCATAAGTTTCTCTCTTTCAATAGTTGGAAGGATATGAGAAAATTAGGAAACCCCTCACAAGCCAAAGAATGGGAATTAAATAGAAATAAATCTAAAATTCATCCATCAATAAATTTTTTTCGCTTTTCCATATCCTTATCCAAAATACTCCACTAAATAATTTTAAATATATAACTAATTCCTTAAAATTCTTATAGTTTTTTTTTAAAATTATTCAAGTCCATACCATCTTTACAATCTAAATTAATTTTATTATATTCCCATAGTGTTTTACATTCACAAAAGAACCCATCCTTACACACTATTACACATGTAATAAATTTATTTACATGCCCACATGAAATTATTACAAAAATAATTAAATGATTTCACACTTCTTTTTACATAGTCAAATTAGTTTCACAACTTCACTGAACCTAAATTACACTCCTAGGTCCTATAAGCCTACCTAGAAATAATAATAAAAAATAATATGTAGACCCTATTAGATAGAGTTCATAGCCTTCTTACAAGGCCTATTAATATTATTTAATAAATAAGGAGATACTAAAAAAATAAATAAATTTACTCTTCCACATTTAATATTTTTCTATTTCAAGTGAAATTAATTCAATCCCACTTACATAAAGAGGTAAATTCTATTTTAGTTTTAGATATAAATTATTAATATAATGGGATCTAGACAACAAGGTCATACTAATGTAAATGGCCTATTTATCACATTGATAATTTTGACAATTATTTTTTTAGTAGAAACCTAAGAGTTGGTAATAAGGTTAACTAGGAAACATGAATGTCATTACAAATTATCCTTAAAAGGATTTAATCTCTGATTTTATAGGAGTATTTTCAAATTTTAATTCAACTATAAATTTGATTTTATGAGTTTATTCATGCTCATCGATGGAGTATTCTTCATCTTCTTATTCATGAGGATCTTTTATGACAAGATACCTAGATACAATGCAACCCATCATGTCCATTGATCCTTTGTTTATATCTATGAGAACATTATTTTTGGTGATAGTGTCTTAGGAATTCATCATGATTTCCATGAATTATTATTTTCATCTAATTTATTGGTAATAATATCTTTGTCTTCTCAATGAGTTCCTCTTACATGTTGATTCCACCTTATTATATATATCAAGATTACAAGGTACGAAGTTTTTTATATATATTTTTACCATCATAAAAATTATTCAAAATTTTCACAACAACTTAAAAATAAATTGTATGTAATCCAAAAAAATTCTATAAACTATCAAGTACAATCTTGTTAGAATCTAAAATATTAAAATTTTCTACTCTATTTCTAAGTTACTTAAAAATGTGATTTCTATTTATTGAGATATCTTATAATTAATGAAATGTGTTTTTATAAGATAATTATTACTTTAGAATTGAAACATGGAAGCAATAAACATGAAAAATGAATATAAACATGAAGACATAATATTAGAAGATTTTGATTTGGGAAACCTGAATATGAGGAAAATATTATATAAAAGTAAATTGATTTCATTCCTTTGTAATTAAGGCCAAATAAATATTATAATGATAATATTAGAACAAGTGTAATGACTATTATCTTGTTCACTTAACTTTTTTTCATTTTTCCTTTCTCAAATCATTGTTATAAACAACTAAACACCAAATTTATTTATTGATGCCTTTTATATATGTGTGTCTTATTATTATCATCATTAGGGATGTATTTATTTTCACTAAAGGATCTCTAATTTTTTCATGATTTGAAGATTTTTTTTCTATTGCTATACATTATGGTTACCACATGTGGAACATCTAGTTAATGCAAATTGATTGTTTCAAAACTATATGTGTGTGTGTGTGTGTGTGTGTGTGTGTGTGTGTGTGTGTGTGTGTGTGTGTGTGTGTGTGTGTGTGTGTATCTATATATATATATATATATATATATATATATATATATATATATATATATATATTACATAACTACTACTCTATTGGAATTGGTAGTTATGTAACCACCTGAACATACATAACTTACACTTTCATCCATTATCAATTTTCTCATCAATATTGGAACTCTTCCATTGAATCTATTTTGATAATTTAAATTGGATTTCAATCTTTCTATCTGTTAGATGGATTATTTTTTTCAATCTTATTGATAATATATTTCCTAGTCTAACTTTCCTATCATATGTGTTTTCATGCTTAGGGATTATTTGTATTATCATATTCCAATTATAATTGATTTGACAATAATGATTGGTTTTAACCTAACTCGGTGAGGGTTTTTATTCCTTTATGTTGTTTTTTAGTGTATTTTAAGATATAAAATATTGTATTGTCTAAGATGCAATTTTAACTATGGATAAACACACATTTATGTGCACATAATTATATGTAACTTATTTATAATGACTAATTTTATAAGTTATTAATTAAAAAAACATCCTAAATGGTTATCCTACAAATATGGTTTCTATTTTAAGCTAATATTCCTAAAATATGGAGATTCCTTCATATCCTAAAATTGTTTAATTTTCTATAAAAGAATATGGAGGGAAAGAGTGAATCAAATTATTCTGATATGATATTGGTTTGGAATCTATAGTATTAAATTGTACTATACTTATCATGTGAGGATGGCCATTGACCCTGAAAATGTGATCATTAATATATTGATTTTCAGTCTACTTTGACATATTTATATATTTATTTAATTACATAAATAGGTATCTACATGAAATTATTGGTGATACTCTTGAGATTTTGTATTCACAGATCCTAGAACTTATACTAAATCCACACACCATTAGCCTACCCACTTTTATAACATAGTATTAGAGATTTGATCTTTATTTTATTTGGTGTTATATTAAATTTGAATTAGAGGGATATTTTTATTCAACTATAGATGATCTTTGGAGAGTTTTCAACCAATCCATTACATCTGGAATGTTACATAAATTCATTTTTGACATTTTACCTTACAAATGGAGCTCAGGGGATTAACAAATGGATGGTGTAATTTTAATTTTGTTTTCATAATTTGTTTTACATGCATTAACACCTTATAAAAGGTTTTTTTAAAAATATTAAAAAAATTCGAAATTTACTCTATTGCATTTTTTGTAATATATATATATATATATATATATATATATATATATATATATATATATATATATATATATATATATATATATATATATATATATATATATATATATATATATATATATATATATATATGCTCTATTACAAGTTTTTTAGCATATTTTTAGGAACAAACATTATTTTCCATTAAATCTACATCTTTCTAGTCACTAATTATAGGAATAAAAATTAATTTAATTTATGACACTTGCATCTTTGTAGTAATATGTTGTAGTAACCTCAAGCCTTATTCCTAAAATCCCATTTTTATCCTCTTGAGTTATCACCTATTAAAAACTCATTTGAGCTCATTACCCTAACACCCTACCCACCAAGCTACTCTAGAATTTTGTTTTTGTTTAAGTGTTATCAAATTTTTTATATCTACCTAGTTATACAAATATTTCATCACTAATTTTTATTACCACCTAGATATTTTTTTTTTAAATTGAAAACTCTTTACACCACTTAGAATTTTTTCCTAAATTAGTACTCAAAACTTCTTTAATCACCTACGAGTTATCTCAAATATGGTATACACGAACTATCTTTGAACATCCCAAAGATGGGTTTCAAGATAATATATAGTAACCATTTTTAATAACCCTAGTTTTAAAACTAGTAGATGCTAACCATTATTGGCACCCCTAATTTACTTTAGGATGGAATATTTTAAAAAGTATATTCATTTATTTTCTTTTTTTTTAGCACATCATGTTTTGGCCTATTTTTGAATATATTGGCCTACAACTTTAAAAGTGCCTAGTTTTAAAAAAACAATCTTAACATTATATAACATTTTCATATTTTTTTTTATGTTTTAATATTTCATGTTCTTCATAGCATTGCACTTTTATTTATAAAATAACTAGTAGTTTTAAATTTAGTGGTGTCTAACTATAAAAAATTCTTAATTTCTAAAATACATTCTTAAACATGCCATAACATTTAAATTCAAGAATAAAAATTAGTGGATTTGTTTTTAAAAGTATGCATTTTTTATGCTCTCCACATCAATGCACTTTATTTTATAAAATAGCTTGTGGTTTATGGAACCAATGGCAACTTATTATTACAAAAATGCATTTTTAAAATTAATTATTTGATAGGCCTTAACATTTACATTCAAAATTTTTTTTAATTGAATGATTTTTTTAGAATGTCTATTTCATTTTCTCATTGAATTTATGTGCTTGATTTTGGAGGATACCTTACTTTTAAAGTTAGCACCCACTAACTCTCTATAATATCTTATCCCTAGATATTCAAGTCATTAAGGTTTATTTTTGGTAATTTATTTGATACAATAGATTAAAATTTGACTCCATGGTAATAAACATTAAAAATATATGTTTTTTTTTTCAAATTTTACAAAGAAAAATGAAATGATGTAGTTGACTTCCTAGTTCTATGCCAGATAAAGCAGTTCAAGTAATTTACTTCTCTTCTAGTGTTTATGAGCAGTAATCAATACTTTTATTGATACATAACATAGAGTATAAATGAAACATTATGATTATAATACATCTATTAAGGATGATTCTACTTGAGCACATTATTTTTTTATTGACAACTTGGTAACTACTTACTAGGTTCATTGATAAAATCCTTCATTTTCATATTATCTTAATAATATAAGATATATTTATTATATGCTTATGTGTGACTATTTATGTTCAACATTATTTTTTTTCATGATATTTTCTATTATTTGGTACCTTTCCTTATTTATTTCATAGTTAATATGACTTGACACCCATGTATTTTGCCAGTATAAATGGAATCCTTAATGACATCACTACTATTGTGTATTTATAGACATATAGAAAATGGAAGCTATAAAACACTAATTTACCACAAACACTATGATAGAATTGAACATTTGATATTTTTTTAATTATAGTTTGAGAATAATTATCTTCAACTCATTCATTCTCATGATCATTACAATATTTTTACTTATTATAAATGGGTGCCTAACATGTATTAGTTTTTTGTGGCCTATATTTGAGGTTTTTAATCTCTTGTTAACTTTATCTAATATTATATTAAGTAGGGATTGATGTTTTACTTGAGTACACAATTTTTCTTTTTGACAAATGTTTAATCTTTTTAAAAATCAGATTAGTTAGATTCTAATGGAACTTCATTTTTCATCTCATTTTTATAGTGTACATATTGAGGGGGGAATGCTAGTTTATATTAGGAAATACACTATTATATTTTCAAAATTTCAATTGTAATTACTGATATGAACACTTTTATTTTCATAAAGTTATCCATATATTATTTTTAAGTTATTGTAAATAATATTATATTTAGTGTTTGAGCTAGTATCTATATTTATTGTAAATAATATTATGAAGTTGGAAGGAAAGGGTTAATTCTTTTATATTTATATGAAATTTGAATAGGATATATTGTATTCAATTGTAATATATTACACATTTAAACATGGTTATTTTACCTCTTTTACATAAGAAATTAAATAATACATTAGTAGTTATTCTAGCTTGGCATACATGTGTTATTTTATTTGAACATTTATAGGTATGCACATGCAATTATGGGTGATAGTATTAAGTTTACCTGATCATAGGTCATGGAACCTATATTATATCCACACACCATGGTCTTTCCTAATTTTATAACATTAATTATAGAGTGATTGAAATTTATATTTCATGTTATTACCATTTTGATTGCTAGTCTTAATTTCCAAATGATTTATGTATGTTTCATTATTGTATTGTATACTTTGTATCATGTGTTTTGAATTATTTACATTTTATTATTTAACTAACATATTCATTCACTAATATTTATGTGTGAAATTTATGTACCTATTTAGTTTGAGAATGGATTGTTTACTATGTTTTCATTTGATAGGTAAATATTAGGTTTTGCAAGGACCTAAAAACCATAGTTTAATAAGTATAAGTTCTAAAAGATAAAATAAGAAAAAAAAAAGCCACCACAAAAAAATAAATTCTAAGTTTTATAAAAATTATATCATAAAACAAGACCCAAAACATAAGACCGAACAACAAAAACACAAGTTAAATTTATTCAGAGTGGGTATATTTCCTATTGCATCTAGTCTTATTATTTGTGTTGCTACTAATCATGCCTCTAGTTTTAGTGTCATGGACTTACATAGAGTTTATCATTTTTTAAATTGATCCTTTATCCTTTTTATCCCTTAATTTTTATTTTCTAGAGTTTTAATTACCCATGGTGTTGGTAAGGATGTCTTTACCTTTCCTCCTCGAGCTTCCCTCTAGCATCTGTCTATTTCCTTATGTCATATTCAGATCACCAAAACCTTCCCTCATTTTGTCCAATTATTGTTTGAGATTGTTTTATTATTTCATAAGTGGTACCAGTTGTCTTCCTAGTTTATATATATTTTCATGAAAATCTACAAGTTTCTACTTAAACCCCTCTAGGAAATGTATTGAATAGTCATCCCTCTTATAGACTTCAATAGTATTAAATTCATAGATTTAAAAATTAGTGTTTTTAGGACCTTCGGAGAACTCAATAATTCTAATTTATTTCCCACACTCTTTTCTTCTCAATCACCTAGGTGTGAACTAGGTAGGGGCAAGGAGAAGAATCACCTTTCCTATCTTCATAAAAGTTGTCCTTATCCTCCCCATATCTATTATCCTTTATTCTATCCTAAATTTTAATATCTTGGTTCCTCATTATAGTCCCTCTCTTGGTGAGTATGAAAATTAGACCTTTGTGGATTATATCAAAAGAGGGGTTTCCTTGGAAGGATATGATAGAGGATTCTAGCAACATGAGAAGGTAATATGATAGACTTATACAAAGTAATTTGAAATGGTTTAAAAAAAATAAATGATGTGAAAAAATTATGTGTAAACTTTCCTTCTAAGGTTAGATAACACATTACCTTCAAAAAAATATCTGACTATCTCCTTAGAAGATCAACCTTGGGAAAGCCCTTATTATCAATTTGAAACCTTAAATCTATCTCAAAGAATGCCTACATAAGTTCCCACTTCTACCTTTTGTGTTTGAAGATCTTAGTTCCTTGAAATTAAATTTTAGTGGCATCCATGATGAGTTATTTTTTGAAATTGGCCCTAATACCCCTACATATAACTTGACATCATTTCCATCCCACTATAAAATCCCTAGCCAACATTTCATTATGATATTTTATTTTGATTATAAATTTATTAAGTCCACCCTTTCTCAAAATTTTCCAAACTTTTTGGTTTTATTGAACTTCTACACAATAAATGGGTTCACAACGATCCCTATATCCCTACATAATTTTGTTCTTCCTTTCTACTTGAGTGATGAAAGTTATAGAGAGTCGACTAGTAGTTCATATTTATTTTGTTTTTCTTTATCCAAAAATAATTATTGAAAATATTTTTGAAATGACACATGATACCACTAGATTTAAAATTTAGTGTCATAATTATGACACACAGTGTGACTTGATCTTTGATTAATAATGATTACCCTTTACATATGTGTCTTTGCTACTAGCTTGAGAAATTAAAAATGAAAATCATTAGTGATTAAGGGATAGATACAATAAGGGATATTGAAGGGTTAAACCCACATGGAAAAACTATGGTTAAGTACTCCCAAATTTACAAGTGTGTCATCAACCATGTTTCCCTCCAAGTAGATGGGGGAGATCAAACACTTAGATGAGTGAAGGAGACAATTAACATCGATAATGATTAGTCTAATAATGTGGGAATGTTTCACCTTTCTCAAAAGGTTTTTGAGGATGTTGAGATAATACCATTAAATTTATAATTTTTAAATGTTTATATATCATGATTACTATGTTATTAATGGGCCTTAAAAATTTTTATTTTTAATTGATGTATGATTAGTTCTATTATATATACCATGCATAATGTTTCCTTATTTTCTATGATCCATAACATGTATATGTTCTTATATTTTTTCCTATGTTTTCATCATTTCTATCATGCATATTCTAGGGCATGGATCCATGCATAATATTTACTTCAATATATATTCAAATACAGTTATTATATTTTGATATGCTAGAGCTTTTCATTCATTGATTGCATATTTCCCATAATGTGGCTATTAATTTAATGTGCTTAGATTCCTATATAATTTCTATAAAGAACATCTCATTATTATTATTCATACACCACCTATATTCTTATAATTAAATGGTATATCAATATTATTCTTAAATTGACTATATTTTCCAAAAATGGCATGTTTTTTCTACACCTACATTAAATATACCTTTCCCATCCAGGTAAAACTAATTACTATTATGTATACATCACTTAAACTTAGATAAAAATAGGTCAAATTTTTTGCATGCATGATTGTAAGATGATATATTACTATGCTTACACATCAATGGCATTTTTGTCCATCTTACACCTGGTAAATATAGTCTATTTATTTCTATATATGTGAGTCACAAGTTCATCCCACACCTCAGAAATGGGGCATATAATCCATTTATATAAAATCAAATCATATCAAGGTACAAAATATAATTTTATAAAACACTTGGAATAAATAAAATTGTGTTAAAAGACATAATTTACATCATCTCATCTCAAGACATTCATATATTTAGATATATTTTCCACTTAGGTATTTGGATACATAAGGGAATTTTCATGATTTTTAGTACAACCAAGTGTATTCGTTCTTATTCTTAGTTAGTTTCTTATATTTCACTAGTTCATTTTTTTTATATATACATTTATTTAAATTCATATATTTCTTATATATTTTCATTAGCACATGTTTTATATCTCAAACACAAAATTGTGGATGTTTTGTCTAGGATAGTCATGTATTTTCATTGTGCCAATAAGTTAATCTTTATTTCCTTTTGTATTTTATATTTTGATCATTACTATAATACATTAAATAAATTTTACAATTTTTTATAATCAAGGAATATTCTAAAAATTCTACATACATAATTTTTTAGTTTATTTTGATGTTTGTGCACACAAAAGAATCAGACTACAACATTTTATAAACACCTATTTTTTTTAGAGGTGGTTTAGTTATAAACTTACATTATTTTAGGGTACATATATGTTTATAGATTATAATTTCATATTAGACTATTTTTATAACACACTTCCTATGTTATAGGCCATATTTTGTTCCACTTCCTCTATTTTATCTCTCCTTCCTTGTTTTAATGTTGTTATGGGATTTTGATGAGGAATGTAGTAGTACATTCCTAGTCTGCTAAGAACAAATGACTATTTTTTTATTTTTCCTCATGGGACATTTTGACCCTACCTTTGGGTCTCATTTTATATTTTTAGCTTATGTGAAAATAAGGTCCTAGTTTAAATTTGATAAGTATATAAATGTAAACTTACATTAGTGTAAATATGACAAGTGAACCACATCAAGAAAGGAAGTGATTTTTAAATGCGAAGGTAAATATTTGTAATAAATATTATGTAATGAAATTAAAATAATAATTCAATTTTTTAGAGTAATATTCTATTCAGTATTGGAGTATTAATATTACATGATGCCACTTATTCATGCTAGTGAAAAGTAATACATGAATTAAGCCTTTCATACAAAAATCACTTGTTCAACTAAATCAAGAGATTTATTCCAAAAATATATAACATAATGGCCTACTAATAATGGAGGGATAAAACATGCCCCTCAATTAATAATAAAAGTTTAAATTTTTTTCAATGTGTTATTAGTTGATTAAGGATTCAAGGAAGAAGATCAATTTCTAAGATATCTGTAAAAAATTATTGAAGAGTGAACAAGTTTTTTAGAACTCAATAGCAGAGGAACTTCATCACAACTATTTATTTATATAATAGTATAGTGACTAGGAAAATATAATATATTTATTTTTATTTCCAAGATAACAAGTGAACATTCTTAGTCAAAATTTAAAATTTAAATATTTGCCAAAATAATTTTATGTTTTGTCTACGTTATTATTTAGAATTTTTTTCACCTATTTTCATTTTATATTAGTATACATATTATAATTTATTTTTATATTATAACCCTATTTTTTAAAATTTATGTTACTCAATAAAATTTATTATTTTAATTAGGTTAGATTTTTACCTTTTTATTAGGGTAAATCTGATTAGATATTATTATATATTATTTATGGTTAGATGTATTTAATTTGATGTATAAACACTTTCTCATAAAATTATTATATAACCAATCATGATTTTCACCATGGGTCCCAAGACCAAATGTACAAAGGACATTAAGTTTGGTTGTGCAGAGTAAATGCACAAAATTAATTTAGACAAAATAAGATTAAACACATTCAATTGAATGGAAGTCTTTACTTATATAAAATATAACTTTTATTCAATACTAAAGAATAAGTAAATTGTAAAATGTATTATAGTGCTTGAATTACATAGTAGATACAAAGATCATTTTATCTACATTATGACTATGTATGGCATCGACCCTTGGGCAGATGCATATGTTATATAGTTTATATAGAAATAATACAAGAGTAGTCACAATTTTTTTCATCTGAGTCATTTCATCTTCCTTATTAGATGATGATTGAGCTACTTGTTACATGGTGACTAACTTCCAAAATATATATATAATAGGTTCCAAACTAATAAGTGCAAATTTACAAGCCATACATTTGAATAAAATTAATATGTGGATACACTAGAGGTGATGGACATACTTGTCAAACAAGTAGATGAATAATACAAGAAGTACATAGACATGTGGGTAATCACATCTAGTATGCAAACCTTTGATAAAGTATAAGTGTGGTGTGAATACCTATGATAAATAACAAGTGTGGTGTGAGGACCTATGAACAATCACAATTGTGGTGCATAGACTTATGAGCAAGAACAAGTGTGGTTTGTAGACCTATCAGTAGGCAAAATTGTGATGTGTATACTTGTAAAAAAGTAAAAGTGTGTTACATAGACATGTGATCAAGTAAAATTTTAGTTTAATCTAATAATATCTAGATGTGAAAGTATATGAGAAAGTATGGGACTTATGCATAAAAGTGTAAGGATGATTTATATAGAGCAGTGCACATGATTGTGTAGGAGTTGCAAGGTATGGGTAGGAAAATAAGTGAGAAGAATATTATATTGTGTGGGAAATGCACATAGATAATTTACCTTTTTAAAAAAAATAAGGATCTCCATTACATTGGCGTGCTACTAAAAGAGTTGTGCATCAAGTTGTTGTGAATTATGGTGTTGCTCTAGATGGAAAATTGTATAGTTCACCATGAAAACCTATGAATGCCAAAGGATGTGGGTTTCCTTGTGTTATTAATACTAAGACATATGATTGTGTGTATTCATACTTTCTTATTAAAAGATATGAATATTATCTGTATGCAAGAGTGTATTGTAGAAAAAACATGTCCATGTCAAATTGATGTATAAAAAATCCTCAAGGTTGTGGTGTTAGAACCATTGGTCTTTGCATTGTCTAAGTATAGTGCCAAAGCTAAAAGATATAGGAGTGAATTTTAGAATCTCCATGTGTTCCATCTCAATAAATAACTATGAATCTTCTTATGTGGGTACAAGACATATGCTACATCAGGAGTTGTTTTGTTAATGGTGTTGAATCGCTAGGGTAGTCATACATAATTCAAGGTGTGTTATTGAGAGATTAGTGTCTATGTAGATGTATAACACAAATTTTTGTTATCTAATACATTACTATTATGATAATCTTGGTTCTTATAAGACCATTTTAGAGAGGAAGATATTTTTCCCCAACTATCTAGGTTTATCTAGCCATAGCATAGTTTCAATGAGTGTGTGGTCCTTTGTGTAGGAATGTCTGATAACTAACAAGTAGACTAGGAATAATTTTTTCCATATATAACACAAAAATTAATATTCAAACACTTCTTAGTTATATGACTGCTACATTGACAATGGTTGTAGGTAACTAGAGAGTGTGATATGTGACTTTGAATAGAGTGTCTTCATGGTTGGAATAATTGTGACATGTGGTATTCTTTACATGGACATGATGTGGATTACAAATGCATTGGTTGGTGTTGTGGTAATGTATGCACATGATTCTTCTACTTATTAGTTTGTATGTGTGTTTGAGGATAAATTTACATAAAGTGTGGTTGAAAATTTTAATGACATCAAGATGTGCACCATATTATATGCTATTGTTACATAGGTTTGTATTTAATTTCCTATATGGATTGAAATAGTGACTTTAATGGGGGGCATGGATACAATTCTCATCCATCTACTTCAATCTTATTATAAATATGATGGTGTGGGAGACCTAGTGCTCAAGTGGAAACACTTGGAATGTCATTTTTAGATTGCAATGTGGATACACTTTTGAAAGTGATTATGGTGAGAAGTGTATGCTAACTTCTCTAAGGATGCTATGAATAGTTTACCTAAGACTCATGTCGTATGGTCTAATATCTATTTGGAGGGTGTTGATGATTCTTTGGACCTTGTTTCCTAGGGATTGGACTTCATATCCCATTTTATTCCACATCTTGGAAATATTTCCATTGGTGTGCTTCTCAAAATTTCCAAATGATGTTGCTGATGAATCATATGGTGGTGAATGATAGGGACTCACAAGGTCTTCTTCCATCATTGTCTCTACATTATAGGTCATGATTAACAATGGGGAATCATTGATTACTGTAGTATCAAGCACTTAAAACATGATACACTTGAATTTGAGGTGATAAAGTTGTTTCTCCATGGTGGAGAGATCCCATATTAAATTTTATATGATGAGGATACATATATATTTGGATATGATGAGGTCATGGAAAATAATCTATGTGAGATTAATATTATTCATAATGACATATATTAGTTTTTACATGATGGCACTAGATCCTTTCTCTTTTTATTGGAGAGAATCTTGAAACTTTTGATTCTAGTGTTGAATATGTTAGATCTCTTTGAATAGGCACACATATTCTTCTAGATAATTTGAAAGAGATGATCCCAACTAAGATTTATTCAACTTCTTGCTCACTTTTCCCATGACTAAAACATATAAGAAATAGAAAACACATGATTACAATATAATACCAATGATTCACACCAAAGGGCCCAAAACTAAGTGTGTGGGGGACAACCAAATTTGGTTTTTTAGAGTGAATACATATACTTAATTCAAAAATAATAAAACTAAACATATTTTATGGAGTATAAGCCTTTATGTATAATAAATTAAACTTATATTCAATAATAGAGAATGGATAAAACTTATAATGTGTTATATTATATGAATTACAAATTAAATATGTGGATCATGCCATCTATGATATGACTATGTATGGTATCAACCCTTGTCTAGATGCATATGTTACATAATTATACAAAAAGAATATAAGAGTAGTTACAACTATTATCAGTTAAAAATAATATGGCTAAGTCATTTCATATTCCTTGTTATATGATGGTTGAGCTACCTAATGTCTGATTAGTTATATAATAAGAATCACCATTTTGTAATGCATGTGTTTGAGGAAAGATGGTATGTGGATTAATTATAGATGGTACATGTGTTTGATGAGTAGGTGTATGAATATTATAATAAATATGTAGAACTATGGATAATCATAATGGTGCTACATAGACCTATGAGCAATCACAAGTGTGGTGCATGTACATATGAGAAATCATAAGTGTATTTTTTAGACTTGTGAATAAACACAAGTGTGGTTCACATACCTATGAGCAAACACAAGTGTGGTGCATAGACATGTGAGAAAGCACAAGTGTAATTTTATTTGATAAAATCTAAATGAGAAAGTTTTTAAGCAAGCTTGAGACTTATGCATAAAAGTGTAAGCAAGATTTGTGAAAAGGAGTGTGCATGATTGTGTTGGAGTTATAATATATGGATAAAAAACAAGAAAGATTTTTTTATTCTATGTGTGAGATACACACATATTAAATCATAGATTTTTTTTAAATATAACTAGCATAACACACACAAAAAAAGATGAAATCATGACATATAAAGACACATTTAGTTGATAAAATATACCAAAATATGTAAGATCACATGAGATCTCCATATTATAAATATAATAAAGAAATATATAATTTTATATGATATTAGGAGATGAACTTGTAATTCCCTTAGATGTGAGCATGGGATGTGCCTATAACTTAGTGAAAATACATGATCATGAACATCTACATATTTCACACACATCTTACATATACAAGGATAATCTCATCAGTAACATGTGCATAAATATTAACTACAATATAAACTCTTTCAATATGAAGATGATTGTGAAAATATAATGTACACTCTAATATAGTCATGATATTATATATGTGATGTATGCTTTGTATGATTTACATGTTTAAGTGATGTGGTATATGGAATTACCCTAATTGGTTGGACCCATGATTAGGGGTTAGAGGGAGGGATCCAATAATAAATAATTTCAAAAAATTATGCACACTTTAGTCAAACCATAGGTTTTTTACATATAGTATATTATGGGTGGTTTCATAGCCCATGGTTTTATGGCCTTTATATTTAATACTAGGATGGTTTCATATTGATGTGCCTATGAGTAGTTTCACATACATTAGGTTAAATTACAAATTTTAAGTATATTATTATATTTTGAATAAATGATTAATGTAAAAAATAATAAGGCTATTGTACTTGTATTTTTACCAAAAGAGTTTTCCTGGGTGAAAATATATTGTATTCTATGTGTGCATGTGTGTGTGTGTGTGTGTGTGCATGCATGTGTGTGTGTACATGCATATATGTGCATTCATATGTGGATTTTGGGTGGGTGTGTGTGTGTGTGTGTGTGTGTGTGTGTGTGTGTGTGTGTGTGTGTGTGTGTGTGTGTGTGTGTGTGTGTGAGAGAGAGAGAGAGAGAGAGAGAGAGATTTAATTTCATTATATGTCAATATTTAGTTATAATTTCTTCACTTGAATAATTTTATTAGTATATTTATATTTAATTATATCAATAATATCTAGTGTATAATCTCTTTGAACAAGTAGACAATAATTAAAATAAAGTGTTCATGATAAAAAAGTTGTAGACACAAATTTTTTATAATCCTTGTCATTATTTAATCATGTTTTCATACATTTAGATGATTAGTACCCACTAAAATCTTAATAACACACTTTAAATATACATTATATCCCACATAACTTTTCCTTACCATTAAAAGGGACACTGATGTATAGAAGGGATGCACTGGAAGCGCACCCAGAATTTGAAATTGTTGGGTGGCAGATAGAAGGCACCCTTTCAGATGTGGAAAGCACAGGTTTGAAGGCATGTAGAAAACTGGGTGTGGAGAACCAGGCAGGAGGTACAAACCCTGGAGGGACTGCAGGAGGTGTAGAGAAATATGTTGGGTCAGGATCTGATCCTTTTTGTGGGATCAGTGTCTCCCAATTGGATTCTCCTCCCACTGTGTTGGGGTAAGAGCCTGGAAAGGAGAAAGATAATGTGCATTTTAATAAGGAAAAATCCTCAAAAGTGCTGAAGGCAGAGTATTTAGAACAAAAGATGTGGTCATCTCTATTTGGCAAGAAACCCAGTGGAAAATCTCTCTTCTCACTGGTGATTGCTAAGTCTTATTGGGAGAAAGGTGAGTTTTAAGTTTTTATTCCAGATCCTTTAATAGATTTTTCTGTGTCTTTTATGGAATTCACCCTAGTGGGTAAATTTTTAGGAGCAAGACCAGATCTAAAATCTCTTAAAAAAATGGTTAAAAGGAAATGGATTATTCGAGGAGAGGTAGAAGTGGCACCAATGTTGAATGGTTTCTTCTTGTTTAACTTCAACTATAAGGAGGACATGAATATGGTTATGTGTGGAGGACCATGGTCTTTTGGTAAATGTTCTCTCACTATTAAAAAATGGGAGCCTAACATGGATCTTTTAAATTCCTTTTTCTTAACCACTCCTATTTGGGTTAGACTTTCTGGCCTCCCTTTAGAGTTTTGGCATGAGGACATTTTTTAAGGTATTCTGAGTTCTTTTGGTGAACTTGTGGCATTGGATAATGCAACGGCTACCAGATCCAAACTTCAAAGTGCTAGACTTTATGTTAAAGTGGTAGATCTAAATCATCTCCCAAAAAAAGTGGATCTAATATATAAGCATGGAAAAAAAACTCAAGGGATTTTTTTTTAAGATCTACCCAACTCTTGCTATGATTGTAAGAAATAGGGGCATTGGGTCAAAAATTGTCCTTACAAAAGTAAAAATCATTCGAGTAGTGTTTTGGATTGGAGAAAGATCAAGGTCCTACAAAAGAAAGTATGGAAACCCAAAGAAGATTATCGACAAGAACAAAAGAATAATGAAGATTCTAAAGCTCTACATGTTGAGGCAAATAAAGAGCTTTCTATTGAAGATCCCAAAGCTCCACATACTGAGGCAGATAAAGAGCTTGCTCTTGAGAAAGAAAATTCTGAGAAAGGACATGGGATGCAATCAGATACCATTATACCTATAAAAAGAATAGATGATTTGATATATTTATCAAAACAAATCATTTTCTATCAAAAGATAGAAGACCGATGGAGAGATGTAGATGACAAAACTGAGCTAGAGGAAGGAAAATTCTTGGCTAAAGTTGGAAATAAATTAGAGGAGGGAGATTTTATTTTTTCTTAGTCTAGGGAGATTCAGGTTGAGAATGATTTCCATTTCAATGAGCTTCCTGTAAATGATAATGGAGAAAACTTAAAGCATTTTCTAATTCAAAGAAAAAGGGCTGAAAAAAAGACCAATACTAAGGGGGTAGAAACTAGAAGCAGCAAAAAAGAATAGAAAACGAAGGTGAAACATCTTGCTTCTACTCTGGATAAATCTAGAAAAGGAGATGAATAGCATTTTAAGGTGAAACCATATGTTGGCTCTCCAGATAGACCTGGAAGATCCACTAAGAAAAACAGAGAGCTAGAAAGTATGCAGAATATTGTTGATGGCAGGCAGGCAACTATTCTAGATTTTACCACTAAAAAATAGATATTAAATCTTTATTTGGAATATTAGGGGGTTGAATTTAAAATGGATATTGATTTTGTTCTTGTATTACTTGATTTTGTTGCTACTTTTTAGTAGGTTGTAGGATTGCTTATCCTGGTGCTTGTAATTGCTCTATCTTTTTATTTCTATTTTAGGGTTTCAGAGTCCCTTCAAAACCTCTTTTTACCTTAATCTAAAACTTTTCATTACCATCATTTACACATGAACATCTTTATATATATCATTTTATACCTCACAAGACTCATGATTACTCCTATATATTAATTAATCTCTCTTTATTAAGCTTATATCACCTTGGAATGTATCATAAATGGTATGAAAACTACTAGAAAGTTTTGATTATGGTCATGTTAGTTGTGGGTCCTTTGTTCCATGTTCCCATGTCTTATTGTGCCTTAACTTTTAAATTTATCTCTTCCATATTATCATCTTGCACATGAATAATGTCATAATTTTATTTTAAAATTGTTATATATAACATGTATCCTAATACATTTTAAATCAAGTCTCATCAAAACTATCACACATTTATCATATCTTACACTCTTTTCATTGATTCCAAACCCTATCTACTAAAATCTTGATTTTGCATATGTATACCTAAAGAAGGATATTGTGAACCCCTAAATCTAGTTAAGTAAACATAAGTATTATGTTTTTTTTTGAATTTTTTTATTTATAACCTCTTGATGTGTAATAAATATCTCATTAGTAATATTCCTATATATGTTTATGTCATTTTTCACATTGATCTCACTATATTTGTTGAGTTTCAATATTTTATCTCATTCCTTATCTAAGTCACAACGATCTATTTTATTTTTTAACTCCAATTATGGAATTCACTAGGTTTTTTAAGAAGAAAAATTTAAATATAGACTATATTATGTGATCTCACATCCATGATAGGATGAATCAGATCTATAATTAAATATACATAAGACACTAGTTTACTCTTTTGTTTGAAGAGAAACCTAGACAATAGTGTTCCATCGCGACAATAGAGTAGTGTGCCCTAGTCCTAATCCACCAATTTTGTCCCACGCAGATATGGAAATCAAGAAATAAAATCAAAAGGAGTCTCAATCAACACTAGACTCATACATAGTCATATATAGCTCTGTATTCCATGAACATAAAATTTAGTTATTTTTTATTCTTACTTTTTAGTTAAACACCTAGTTGCTCTATATCATTATTTTTCAAGTAAATACATGCCTAAATGCTATTTTATTGGTCATTTAATTTACTCAATTATCTTTCATAATATATTAAAACTTCATTAATCATAAAAGTGATAAATATAATAGTTAACCCATTTTATTTGTCAAACATATCCAAACCCTAGTTGTTTCCCTAGGGTTTTTCCTTAAATTTTATTTTCCTAGAGTTTCAAATTAAATTATGATTTCCTTATTATGTTGGATTATGTGTTATCATAATTTAATATTTATCCTTTTTTATCATTTTAGTTTTTGTAAAATTTAAAATGAGTAGCAAGTAATCTCCCCCCCCTCATCTAGTTGATGCAATATTAGGTATTACTTATAATTATAATTAAGAATGGACAAATTAAGAAGATTGTGTGATATATCCCAATGGTGAACATGAATATTTATATAATGATGATGATGATGATGATGATGATGATTAATATTTTTATGGTTATGATGAATATTATGCAAGTCATGATCAAATATTTAAGGAAAGTAGTGTAGATGGATGTTCTTCCCCTACTCATTCCATTGTATCTCTATCAAATCAAGAGAATAATAATAATAATAATAATAATAATAATAATAATAATAATAATAATAATACAATTCCAAAAAACTCTTATTGGTGATGTTTTATTTGATAAAACTCTTAGGTTGTTATAACAAATTTATATATCTCCTTTAAAAATAGCATAGTAGTAGTAAAATGAGGTTAAAATTCTATTGTATGATGAAAATGAAAATAATGCATCTCATAACTTGCATTATACTTATAATAGTGTGCATTTTACATATAGATAAGGTTGATAATGAACATACATCTCTTATCCTTCCTCATGATATTTAAAATGTTGTTATTTAAAATTTTCATACTAAAACTTGTATTTATTTCAAATGTGATAACACTATAAACAAAGTATAAACTTTTGAGACTCTCCCACCATGACGTGGGAGGAGGATGCCGTGAGGTGGATGGAGGTCACCGTGCAGACCTATACCCCAATCTGTGCAGGAAGGTGTTTCAACGAAGATATTCATGCATGCCATGGCGGCAAGTTGATAATGCAGTTGTTAGGGTGGATGGTTTGGATGGCAGAGCTAGGTTTTGGTGGTAGTGAGGCAGCGCTTAATGTAGAAACCCTAGCCTTCTACCGCTGATGTTTTAAATAGGGAGTGCAGGGGAAGGGAGTGCGGATGCAGACGTGGATATGGCCCTGTTGTATCCCTTTCTTTTATGGCTATTTCCTAGGTCGATGGAGACCTGTTCTCAGTCTAAGGACGGTGGGTTCCATGGTGTTGAGGCGTGGTGCCAAAAGATCTTTTTATTGTGCCAATCTATTTTCTTGCCTCGGATTTCCATTTTGTGGCTGCTGTGCTGACCATTACCCTGTTTTGATTGGATCGATGTTTTTTTATTAGAGTTATTTGGTATGCCATGGCAGCGAGGAGGTGATCTTTGCAGACAGAAGGGTGGATGGGTTGGGCGGTGGTGGTGATGGGTCTGGAGGTTGGTTTTACAGGGGGAAACCCCTATGGGAGAGTTGCACAGAGTGTCATTTTGTGACTGGTCATGTTTGGCCATCACTATTGCTAAATATGACAGGGTTTTCATTTTTCTTGGTGACTAAGAACTTAAGATTTTGGGGTTTTTTGTCATGGTTAATGCTTGCTGATAATGTTATATTTTTTTAGCATGGTTTTAGGTTGTTAAACCTGGTCTTGTTGAGGTTTTAGGTCCTTGTAAAACCTAGTCTTGTTAATGTTTTTCAGTGGGTCTGCCATCCTTGGCGGTTTGTAATGTTTAAATCTTTCTAGATTTGTACAGGGTTTTGGGGCCCCTTCAAAACCTATTTTTACCTTAATCTAAAACAAGATATAAACTTTATCTATTTCTCCTTCTGAAGCCCATTCTAAAAATAAGTATGTTTCAATTTCAATTTTTGATAAATAAAGTAAAATTTCCATTCCTCTTTCATTTGATGATGATTTGGATGACATTGAAAATATAAATACATATCTTACACCCTATTCTAGTGAACATGAAAGTGTGCTTATTTTGAATGTTAATTATACAAGTGAAAAATACTATGATTCTGATGATGATTATTATTATGCATATAGTAATGAAGAAAATATTTCTTTGCCACCTAATATTATTTCCTATTTACCCACTCTTCATTTTGGTGATGATTTTATGTTACATAATACATAAAATTATAGTGTGTTAGTGGCAATGTCACTATAAGTAATGATGATGTCTCCAGTTTTATTTCAAAAGATAAAATATGTTTGCATATTTATTCTAGTGATGAAAATAATAGTATTATTTATTCAATTCTAATTTAATGTCATATACCTTTGAAAAGAAATGATATATTAAATACTAATCAGTCTCTAAATCCCACCATTCCTAAGGAATTATCTATTCCTAAACCTATTTCTTCTATATGAAATAGTGTACCAATGGCTAAAATTAAAAAAATATATATAATTATTAAATGAGTCCCTTAATAATCTAGATGTGTATTCACAAGAAGTTATTTCTCTAATGCATGCCATTGTTGATTTATAACATAAATTACATCAACTTACTTTTAAAAATAAGACATGTAATTCTTGGGTTGATTCAGATGCTATATTCGATATTGTTATAGTAAAAAATATCTTGTATGCCCCATTACCAAGGATTTTTTAGATACCAACATTTTCTAATTTCAATGGAAGTGGTGATACCTATCTACATATTATAGATTTTAGAATGATTATGAATGGTTATATTTTATTATAGATTTTTCCAATGATCCTAGAGGATGATGCTTTAAATTGGTTTAATCATTAACTTCTTAGTGGGTCTCTACATACATATGAAGAGTTAGAGAACGTATTAATTATGAATTTTATCTATAATAAGGGACCTAGAATTACATATGAGAAATTACCATCATTTCATCAAGGCAAATCAAAGACATTTTATGATGACATATTATGGTTTAAGACATGTATCCAATAATAAATATATCAACCAAAAGATTTGGAGACATTATATATATTTTGCAGAGGTCTCATTTTACCTCTTAATGATTTTTTTTTGTATCAAACATATAAGTAATTTCAGCATCTTTGATATGAAACTATTGCATTAGAGAATACATTTGGACTTGTTAGGACAAATACATAAGAAAATTTTAATATAGAGTTGATACTACTAGATTCACCCAATATGATACAAACACCAAATCCACCTCTTCCAAAGGAAAATTCATAACATAAACAACCATTTAAAGTACTCAATAAATGAAAATAATCAATCTAAGGAGATACTCCTACAATATCTAAATCATGCCAATCAATAGCCTATATCATTTGATTCATTCTAATATGTTCCTCATGACATTTATTAAACATTATTGGATAGGAGTATGATCACACTTCATTCTAATACTACATATCTTAGATATAATCATAAGTAGACCTTATTTCAATTACCATTGCATTCATGGTCAATGAGATAATATTTTTATGCACTTAGAGATAGAATTTAGTAGTATGTTGAAAAAAAGTCTTATCATATTTACAAAGGGGACATGTATATCTCCTTCTCTTAATTGTTTTAGATCACTTTATACTATGATTTATTTATCCCAATATGTTCATTTTAAGGAACCAATGGTTACTCAACATATTTATAGAACATATTTAGGGAACCATGCATGGTAAATCCATTTTACCATATATTCAACAAATGTGGCAGCCAATATATAAATATAAGAAAACTTATATAAGCATTGTAATATGAGGGAAGCATAATCAATCAACAATGACAATATGACAACTAATAAAGTTTTTTTAATATATAGTATACATATTCATACTACAACTATACACAATCATAATACATTAATTCATCTATACATCATGATCATTATGGTTCATAGTTATTATTACCTTAAAGTTGGTTTGATGTTCATGTAGGGTATAAATAGATTCTACAGTATTCTCAAATAGACATAACAAATCAATTATAATAACATTCTAACATGTTCAATTCAAATTAAAAATAAACATCTTAAAGTCTATAATGCTAAACACATCCAATTATAACAAGTTTAAATACACCAAATAACTAACATTCATATATATCAAGAGTTATCAAACAACATAATAGACACTATAGATTTTATAGAATGTAATGAATAACATATCACTCTATAATAGGAAAATGGTCCATATGACCCTCCTAATTCATGTCCACATCATTTATATCAACTAACATAAGATACCTAGATATGGAATCATCAAGATCACCTCATGTCCTAGACCGTGATCTCTCTATCTCCCCTATATTGATCCTCATATATATAAAACCATGATTGAGATATTTATTTTTCTATATGAAATCATATATACTCATCCAATAGTCTAGGACCTAGATTAAAATATAGATCTAGTGGGGGGCATCCATAGTCTAGACACCTCAACTTTTAACTCATCTCACTCTATTAGATCTAAAATAAGGGTAGTACTTGAAATCATAGCTTGATCAAAGAGAGGGGTGCGAATGATATAAATTATTGTATCCTACTCAATATGACCAAAATATATAGAATCATTAGGCATGTACTATGTCAACTCTCATAATGTTGGCTAAATCATCATCACCTAATAATCCTTATCTCTTATATAAACATGGAAAAAAAAGCACTATCCATCATTCAGTAAATAATTAAAAATAAATAAATTTACAAAAATACATTAATTAAAACACCCCATACTTCCATAATCTCTCAAAATCTTAGGGTTTAACACATCATCATCAATTCCATCTTCTCCACGTAGGAATTATCGATCCCACCTATGTTGTATTGACCATGTGGTATATGAATCATGGAAGCCCACATCATCCACATATGGAATATTTATCACATGATACCTCTCATATACTTGAATAGGAGTAATATCTCTTACAAATGGCATATGTCTACCCCTGTTCTCACTAGATCCCAGACACTTCACACCCATACCCATGAAGCTAGAGGCACATAATTCTACACCCCAGACATCTATGTAACTTTATCATATTTAAATTTCTCAAAAACATTAAATCATTGATTATGGTACTAATAGATCACACATATTTAGAATAATTATTCCCCATCCTCTAGCCACCTATAAAACCTGTTATATACCCTCTAAATAATGGTTTTAATAGTTAACTCATCTAGAATTTGCATATAGTGCATGGTGATTTGAAATTTCACCTACCTATTAGTGGCCCATACCAATGAAATGTTTTTTGTATGTGTCTTAATTATGTGTGGCATCCTCATTCATAAAGTAACTTGCATATGTTCATAGGCCTGATAGTATGTTAAATTTGATGACCCAATATTTTCATTAAACTCCCTACATGTGAATCTATATAAATCTCAATAAAAATGTATAAACATGGTTTGGCCCTAGGAATAAATGGTCCCATGATCCTCTATATCCTTAATGATAATGTACATCCTATATGATATGTATACCCCACCAACATGCACCACTATCAATGAATCTAATAAAACAACTAGGAACTTTTTCACATGTAAAACATCATATAACATGATCATAGATAATACCAAATTATAATCATTATGTTTGAATTATCTACAAGGTCTACCAGTAATATATATATATATATATATAATATCCTTAGGACATGGATACATAACGTATTTTAATACAAATTTAGTGCTAGGAACTAGTAATATCCATATCCTCTAGACATCTTCTAGAGTGATTTTAATCTTGCTAATAGGCAATTATAACATATAGGTAATTTCATCCCACCACATATCTAATGCATTCATTGTATGGATATTGTATGCCATAAAGTATAAAAAATAAACATAGTTAAGGCTAGGCCTCTCAATAATCGATCTATCCTCATCTAATAAGGGTAAGGCATGAATTATATCCTTCATCTAACTTCGTCAAAACTCTCTACAATGCATATCCTCCTACATTTAACGAATAACACAATATCATGAATTAGAAACCATTCAATATAAGTTTAGAATAAATCAAATTTATTATACAACATTTTATTTTAATTAAAAAAATAAGACATGATTGATCCCTAAGGGATGATGACATGGGATAATACTAGGCAAATTAGGATAGGTTTGTGGCATATATAGACACAACTAGCCTAAAAGGGATGGGGCCATGGAAATTTCATAAAATATTCGAAAAAAAATAAAGTTAATTTCATGTACCCTAATTTTAAGTTTTAAAAAATGTTCAGGCTTGGGTTCCATTCTTACCAATCTAATCTCTACATCAACATGAATCAACAACTATATCTCCTCAAACTGGGTGCACAAAATTGATCTCTTTTGAGGCATTATTATGGCTCAGAGCTCAAATTTTTGAATTTGAAATTTTAAAATAATTTTGTTTTTTGGAAATTTTTAAAATTATATATGTATTTATACATATACCATACTCCTAAAGTATGGTCTAAAAAAAACAAATTCAAAACTAAAATTTTGATATCTTACCAACCATAGATCCATTTCAAATTTTTTTCTTCCACACAATATGGTCACAACAACTTCCATTTTGCATAAATTTTGATCTCATTTTGGCCTTGTTGTTACCCCAATAGCACATTATTAATTTTTCCATACCAATTAATTTATTACTATGAGAAACCATATAAATATTAATTGGAATTAATATATTTACTAATATAAAAACTTTGATCATAAACACTATCCAATAAAAAACTAAAATAATAACTATCATAACATATATTATTAATTTTTATTTGATATCCTTACACCATTTTCACCCTATCACAAAAATGGGAATATACATAGGCAATATTTATAGTAACTCAAATGCGCAAATGTTATTTGACATAATAAACACTTACTATACATTAGAATTTAACTCATATTATACTTCAATTTACTCATTACACTTTTAGGGAATAAATTATTTATCAATACAAGGTAACTTTACACACATTTTTACTCAAAAAATTATAGTTTTACATAGACTATACACATTTTTTGACATAGTTGACATACAAATTTGGTAGGTTGGTAAAGTTACCCAAAAAAGTTTATTTTATTTAAAATTTAGCTCAACGTTTTATGAGTCATAAAAGTCTAATAATTTTAGACTATAGTACATATCACTATTTATAAATAGATAATTATTATCTATATTCAAAAAACACATTGGTTTGAAGTTTTTATAGGTTATCATAATTTTTTACAACATTTTTTAAGATAATCATAAAGATTTTACATATGATATCATAAATAGAGAATATACATGGTATATGCTCACATTTTATGCAATTTGGCTTGGTTTTAAGATTAGTTATTATTAAGAACCTAGATAATACCCTACTAAAGGATGATTTATTAGGATATCATTCACACCTAGACTAACATTGGAATCATCTAAGGTGTGGGGCACCTATACTTAGATCAAACCTCTAGTTTTGATGAGGCTAGATCCTATGATGTATCCCTTATGTTATTTTTACTAAACTATTGTGCTTTTTTTAGATGAAAAGGGTTAGAAATAAAATGAAAAGTAAATCCTATTCTATTTATGGTGATTCACCTATATTATTAGTTCATCCACTCTATTTGAACTCCTAAAACATTGATAGGACAAGCAAATAACTGAAACTACAACTCCAATTGACTCATATGCAATAGTATTTCACATAAAGGTTTAATAAAGTGAGAAAATAATGAGGGAAATGATGGAAGAGGCTTGATTCAAGGCACTAACCAGTTAATAGATCCACTTTTAGCTCAGTTAGATGACATCAAACACTATATATGACCTACATAATATGAAATATTAGTAACTAGGTGAGATCAGGACCTGCCAATGGAGAAATTATTACCATGTGCAAATAAAACCAATATAACACACTATACCAAAATTTAAGAATATGAAAACAACCATTTTATTCATCTTATAATGTTTTAAAGCTCAATCTTGGTAGAGTTTAATAATTACGCTAAGAGGGATCGGGTGAAATGGCTTCCAAGCCGAAATATATAGAAGAGAGAAAAGATAAAGCCAAGATATTGGAATATAAGAGAGAATATGGAGTTATATAATATTTAACTCAAGTTAATTTCAATTATAATTTACTAATAATAGTTTTTAAGACTTGTCTTTTTGTGCCTTTGTCTTGCATGAGCTCCTTTTTGGCATTGGAAAGGGATGGTGGGACCATTTAACTTATTCAAACTCCTTTGCATGATTTATACACCATAATTTGGAAAAAAAAATACACTTGAAGTGAATTTAATAAATGTGAAATTCCTTATTCATGCATTAGACTTGAAACATGCACTTAGTTAAGGGTTAGTTAACTCAAGATTGACATTCAAGACTAGTTAACTAACTCTCTAGTCCCCTTATTTATATGAATTGGAACTCAAGGTCCATTTATGCATGGAATATTTACATTAATAATATATATATGGCATGAAAAATACATATGAACTTATTTTATATCCCTCCAATGTTAATTTCCTCTAATTATTTGACCAATTAGGCCTAGTATCCAAACTTTTTGCATTTGATGACCTTAAAATCATAAATTAAAACATTAAAAACTACAAAAATTATTATATTTATGCTTGGAACAATCCTCCATATCATTAAATATGTCTTCTTGATGAAGAAACACCTACAACGCAGTCAAACTAGTTGACTAGGTCAAACTACCTTAATTTCCTATAAAGTGGCTATTTTTAATGAGCTAATAAGGACAATTATATTCATATTTTTTATCATTTTATGTTTTTAGGATGAGGAAAAAGTACCAAATTTTGATCTCCATGGATTGGATTTCATGTAAACTTCCTTGTACCTCTTTTTTATGTTTTTTTAATCAAAAACCTATTTTCTTCCATGATCTATATAATTACATACAAAAAAGTACCATTTTTGGGACCAAATTTTACTGTAATTCATTTTTGAAGATGTTTTAAGTTCATTCACAAGGTTTTATTTTAAGAAAATTGACTTCACTTAGGGTCTGGGAAGGTTTTGGAGGTGAAATTTATTAACGATGGTTCATAAAGTATAGACCTCCAAACCCAAAATTCTTTCCATGAATGTTTATTATACTAATCCCCTCAACTTCCCTAATAATTTTTGGTTCCCATGTAAAAGGTATGAAAAGATACCTATGTAAATAATTTTTTTTTTAGGGTTTGAAAGCATTTTCGACATGCTTTTGATCTTATAAATTGTTTATAAAGTACATCCCCTCAACCAAACTTAATTATTCATTATTTATAAGTACATAGGATTCATAAAATCATGTTATTATAATTTTTCCCAAATCTTCATGTGGTGAAAGATACGAGTTCTTGATTAGGTGGCTCAAATGGGTATCTTGATTATAAAATTCTAATCTCTCATTATAGTCTAAAAGATCTTTTCTCTTGATATTATTTTCTTGAATAAACATTAATAGGACCTATACCATCTAATTATTTATTTACATGATGTCATATTGTCTTGTAGGGTTTGAAAATGCCTTTTGGTGCTATAGGCCTTCCAAGCCTAAAACTGGCTTATAGGCCTCATTTGGCCAAATATTTTTTTAAATTTATAGATGACCTATAGGATGATATTGGGTTTTAAACATAATTTTTTATCCATATAATTTCACCTTACATGTATTCCTTTTGGTACCCAAACCTCATTTTGCCTTAAAGCTTCTTAAGACTCCTTTTGTGGATTACTACTTGTTTGTGTATTTGTATGGATTTTTGAGTGTGAAAACCTCTCAAAAATGCATATGGAGATTTAAAATAACTATATCATGCTTTACAATACCTTCAATGAGTTTCAAACCCTCAACCACACCTTAAAACTCTTCATGAAGCTTGTTTGGTCCAATGGTGACTGTGAATGGACATGCTAATGATTTTGTAAAAATAGTGAGTGTTTCCCCTCTTAATTTGACATCAAAAATATTTTTTATGGGTAAAATAATTCATTATTACCTACTCCACCAAATTTCATGACTAGAGGATGTATATTTTGGCTTGTAGACCCTTTTTACCAAAAGCTAGTTTGAGTTACATGCTATCTCTATTTTCAAGACTGAGTTTTCTTCCTTTTTGAATTAGTTTATTATATAAAATTATGTATATTATTTTAAAATTAAATTAAATTAATCCTTGAAATTTTATCTCTCCATTTGTCAAACTTCACCCTTATGCAACCTATCTCAGACCCTACTTCTTAAGAAGTCTCACCATGAATGTATACCAACAGTGCTTAAAGTTGTAATTTTTAGGTGTGGAGGTTATTGAAATGTAATAAACCTTGATTTGAAAAATTTAATACATTTAAATTTATTTAAAACCTCTTTTTTTCCTTTATATCATACTCACTCCCAAAAATGTATTCTTAGACATTACACAATCCAAGTCTGTACACAAGATTGTATAATTGCTTTGATGAGTTAACAGTGGTTCTTATGTTCTTGATAATGATTTAGAAGGTGTAAATTTAATATTTAATCTAATATTATTTTTTCATAAATCAACTTCTTAAATTTAAAGTATCTTTAGCTTACACTTTCTAATAGGTGATTGTCAGAGGATCTTATTGTTTAGTATGGTTGTAGGTACAATTTCCTAAAGTGGGTGACTATATATTAGTGATTATAGGATCCCCTCTTCATTTTATTGATAATTTCACATTATTTATTCTCTTGAAGCATAATTTTGAACATAAAACCTATTTATAAACCGTTATGTCCTCAAACTATCTTACCAACTTGGATAAGAGCATGTGTTCTTGAAACTGTAGGTAGACTTTGAAGTGGTTGATTGCGCACTGTAGATATGATTTTAAACATTATTCAAATAATTTACTCATTTCATACCCAACAACCATAATTAAAATTCCGTTTTCTCATGTTAATATCCAACTATACCATTTTGTTATCAAATTTCTTGAGCTTGTAGATAGGTCTATATTCTCCATGGTTGTAGGTGAGTATTTTGATGAGTTTGCCTAAATGTGTATCATGATGGATTGAAGTCCTTCATTTAATGACCTCATATACATCAATATTTCATTAATATCCTTCAATTATCATTATAATCCATCATTTATCATGAAACTTCATCATCTTTTCCAACCTTTATGTATCAAGGTGTATACCTTAAGAACCTTACTATTAGAGGTATCTATTCTTATGGAGTTACCACTTAAAATGAGTTTAGATTTTATTAATTAATAATATTTAACCTCAATCCTTAATTTATAATAATTAACTTATATAAGTAAATCCTTCATGCCATAAAACCATCTTCTTGGAAACAAGCCTTTTTTTCTTTACTATGACTATGTTTGACTTTTTTGGTCCTTGTATGGACTGAATACAAGTCTCAGACCTTGAAACAAGAAAAAATGACTTGAAGATAGTCTATCTAATGATTTAATTTAACCCTCTCTTAATTTATCTCAAAATCTCACTTTTTTCATCTTGGTTCTCATATCAATCACCAACCACCTTGAGTTCATAGACTAAGTATAATAAAGTTTGAGTCAAAAAGGTCTGTAGATGATGATTTGACCTTGAACAAGATAGTAAGATGCATAGAGTATAGGGTGAGTTGGTGTCAAATTAACTTGAATATATAACATTAATTTTGATTCCCTTCACTATTTTTCCCTTCATTCATACCAAAAACTTGATATTGACTTCAAAACTCAGTCATTAAGAGAGTCAAACCCTGTTTTAGGTTTTTTTTATTATATGATTGCATGGACTAAGGTGAAATGACCATGAGTAGGTCAAAATAGTCTTGGTGATCTTGAAATTTATTTATGTAATTTTGAAAGGAATTTGAAAAAATACCATTTATAAGATATCCTTCACACCCTCCTCACTTATTTGTACTTCCATTAGAAGCCTTTGACTATGCTTATTGATGAATTATATTGCCTAATAATAGATGTAATGAATGGCTTTGTAATAAAAAAATCCAAGGCCACTGTCATGATCTAAATCTTCTTAAAATTATTTATCAAGTTTTAAATCTCCCTTCACTTGTTTGATTTGACCTAGAATTTCATCCCAATATGATCTTTTTCTATCATGTTTATAAATTTATCTTTTGAAATTAGTTGTAAGTCTCATTTATGATTCCATAGATATATTCAAGGCTTGAAATTTATTATTATTTGATCTCTCCTTCTGAGGTTATCAAATTCATGTTGATAATGTATTGATTTTTTTAAACTACCTCCAATAACTTAGAGATATGTTTCCCTATCTATGACAATGCTTGTTGTAGGTGAGGTCTCATTAAGGCTTATAGGTGTGGATTGGAGAGTTGATTATGATTTATGAGTGTCTCTTAATGGTTTATGACATGGTATGAGTCTTATTTGGATTAATTATCTCTTATTTACTACTCATATTCACCCCACCCTCATGTCATTACCAAAAATCTCAAAGACCATACCCTTTCTCTCTCATAAGATGATCATACTATGATTGTGTTGTACTAACAAACATTGAAATTAACCTTAAGTAAGGCCACCTAAACCATTGTCTTCGATTTTGTATTTAAATCCTTGTCAACTTGATAATAAAGGAATGAAATAATGATCTTCCTTGCCAATTTTTTAGTTCTTATTTTCATTACACTTCATGAGAAAGTCATGAATATTAACACCATGGTTATAGGTCCTTCTTGGTTGTAGGCAAGGTCTCTTAGTCTACATATAATTTTGAGTGAGAATGATGGCACTTAGTGTTATTAACTCCTTAAAAGTGGTGAATGGTGACATGGATATGAGTGAAAGGTGAGAAATCATGGATGAGAGATGAAAAACCATGAATGGAGGGTGAAAGAAGTATGAAACATAATGAAAAGATAGTGTATAACAGTGATCATGAAAAAGGACCAAAATGGAGGTGGAAAAGGACATGAGAATAATGTTATAATAAAATTTAAGAGTTATATGAAAGAATGGAAATATAATATTCAAACCATATCAACTAAGATGATTTTAAAGGAGTATAAGAGGGTGAAAATGAAACATAAGAATATGAAAAAAACCTTAAAATATGCTAATTTTCTTTAAACATTGTTAAATAATAATTCTTTAGAGATGATTAAGAGCCATTGATGAGATTTTCCTATGAATATTTGAATAATATATTGGTAAAAATTGTTTTTAAACATGATAACATGAATTATATCCATGTCATGGAGGAAACCAATAAATCTTGAAACCATTTCCTCTCTACTAGATTGTACAATTCCTCTTTAAAAGCATGCCAAATTGTATATTACACTACCTATATTTTTTAGCATTGTTTTAACATCAACATGTGAAAAATACCTGAATAATTTCATGGGAAGGTGTATTAGGTTCCTAGTAATTCCCAAAATATTGAATTATCTTGATATGATGCCTTGGTGAACATAAATTGCATAAATTTGACTAGCTTCTTAGGTGCAAGACTGTTTTAGTATACCTTGACATCAAAGGGATGGTTAATGAGGGAGAGGATAAAAAATTTAGATCCAATTTATATACCTATAATATCTCTAATTCTACATTCTTTTGAAAAAAAAATATACCTAGATTCTCTCTCTCTCATGGTTGTACCATCATCAAACCTGGAAGGTTCTTATTATGTGCAAAGGAGAAAATGAACTAGAGGGGAATAGTTTTAGGCATATTTTTAGTAAAATTAACATGTAATTATTCATCAGAACCTGATATGTCCTCCTCTTAATTTTTCAAATGTCTAATGTACATAATTAGTCGTACAAGTCCATACTCTTCTTGAAGAATACATGAAAATGGCTCTTTTTTGCCTTTTAATGACAAATTTAGTCTTCCAAAACCAATTTTAGGGAAGGATAAGGATAAAAATGAGTAATATAATTTTATATAAATTAATATCTCCTTTTACATTCTTTTGGTCCAAAAATTGGCATGCATGAGCTCAAAATATGACCATTTTTTGGCTTAAAATTACATTTAAAGACCTTTTCAAAGCATAATACTTTAGTTTAAAGGTAATTACATGTATTTTAATATATTTTAAGGTGTTTTGGATAATTAAATGACATTTTTACTTTAATTTTTACATTCAAAGGCTCAAAAATTTGTTTTTTAGGTAAAAATACATAGTTTTAAACCACCTAGAATTGGGTTGCAGCTATCAAGAAAAGTTTCAGATTATAAGGGTCAAAATTTGGCCTTGACATGCCAAATTAATTTTTTTTTGGTGACTCATATGGATTTAGAATCTTTCTAGTGAAAATAACTCACTAGATTTCACAAGATAATAGTGAATTCAAACATTGTTTCATGGCTTGATGACTCTCTTGACTAGTAAACAAAATTTTGTGGACTTTATAACACCTATTTTGACTATGAAAACAATAAGACTAAAATAAAATGAAAACTAGACGAATAATCAAGGACAACTAGCCTAAGGAAATATGAAAACAAGATAAACACAACAAAAGGGAAGCATACTACTGCTTATGCTATTAACTTATTGAAACAAGATGAACCTAAAATAACTAACTTGAAGTGAAAAGCTTTCATCCAGGGTCAAATTGAAAATTGGAAATTCCACCATGAAAATTCTAATCATGTTTTCCATCTCTGGGTAGTGTCTTCTTGTAGATAGGAGAACTTGTATGTTCATGTCTTCTTGGTGATGTAGATGGGCCTTTTACTTCTATTCTAAGATGTATGGATTGAATATATAGATCCAAGTCCTAATCATCTTGGTCCTATATTATTATAATTTTCAATAATAATGATAATTTTTCTTCATTCATGGGCTACCAATGATCTGATATGTCTTCATTAATACCTTTATTCTACTCCACATTGGATTGTGACTTGGCAAGATCTTCATGATTGACCTCTTATATATATTTAGGCATGCTAAAGGTAAATATTTATTCATTTGGTTTGTGTTCAAGAGAAATGATTTAAAGTACTATATTAGATAAAACTTATTCATTCTTCTCGTCATCATGAACTTACTATTTTTATGGGTGAAACTTATAGGTTTAACATCAATTGGTATTTAACATCCTCAATAAAAGTGTGAGACATTAAATATCCTAATATTCATTAAAAATATACATATATTGATACCAAGAATAATTATCATTACCTTAAATCTTAGCCTCTTTTGTTGTCTTGCACTCATCAATGACAAATACTACAAGTTTTTGAGAAACATCTTAATATGGGACAACTGCTATATTATCAAGAGGCACTTGAGAAACAACCTTTTTTTATACATATAAAACCTTTTCTTCTTGTATCTCATCTTCTATTTTTAGCTCATCCTATAACTCATCTTCTTTGGTATTATGAAAGACTATGTCATGGCTATCCTTATCAATAATTGTCTCAATGATGATGTCCTATTCATCTTTAATTGAAACCTATTTCTCATATCCTATCACATCAGTTGAAACCTATTCATTAACTTCAAAAAAGCGGATCCTTCTCAATAATTTTCATGGTATACCAATGCAAATACTCAAGAAGATGAGAAAGGTCCATTAAAGTTACAATTGATGATTGATTCTACTCTTGGGTCTATTCAACTTGAATCACCTTCACCTCCTATCTCTACTACAAGTTATCTTGAATAAATTTAAATAAAGGAAAGGCTTTGGTATTTTGAGGAGGAAGGAGTGGAGACTGAATGACTTCTTACTTTATCTTTATTTAAAAATATTGACTTATGCCTTAATGATCTTCTTTCTCCCTTGATTGTTACATATATTTCCAAGTCATGAACTTTGGTTTAAAAACTTATTTTGTACTTGTTGTAGCCATGGGTGTGAAAAACTTAACTTGTTATTGTGTTGCCTTTGTAGATAACATTGAATACTAAAGATGTTGATTTGTAAGCTCAACTTGTTTGGCTAGATGAGCCTCAAAATTATGAATCAATTGATTAGAGTTATCACCCTAAAAGACTAAGTATGAAGGCTCTTGTATGATTTGATATGAAACATGCATATTATCCTCTTCAAAATATATTTCTTTAGATTTTTGAGGTCTCTCTTAGATGGATTTCCATGGAGGAAAACATGGAAAGGCTTGGATGGAATATTGAGGGATGTGATGAACATTTGCTTACTAATCATAAAGTTAAAAGGGTAGTTCAATAGGAACATGTTGATTATGATGACCCTAGTATTTCTCATGTACCACCAACCTCTCCTTAATGCCTATAATTAGACCACCTATGTCTAGAATATCAACACTAAACATTGAATGGCTTTGCCTTATGAAAGATGCACATACTCTTTATCCTACTGTAAATTATATATCTTATTATGAATCTCATGCTTAGAGATCTCTTGTCCATATCTATTTTTAGTATATATTCCTAACATCTATTTCTCATAGCCAAGCACGGTTTGTTTAAAACTTGAAATGGATGGTCTTGGGACTAGATTGGGCTGATTAGGAAGATAAAAAAATTCATGAAGGCTATCATAATATTGGTATGAGTCATCATACTATTGATAAGGATTTGTATATGTTTTTTGATGCTCATCATAAGTTTGATATGGATCATGGTAAGATGTATATGGATCATATTAGAACTACTGATAAGGAGATGAATGATAGAATTTTTCTCTATAGGCTCCCATAGCCTACAAAACACATGAAAATCAATTGAATTATGAACAAAATTGTATTTTACCTCTGAGATAAGGACCATATAAGTAATTGAAATTTCTTATGAATACTAATATGCTACAAATGTATACTCCAATGGATTTATCTATGTCCTACTAGGCATGTCAAACTTATTACCAACCTAGATAACACCCTATTAAAGGTTTATTTCTAGGATCTCATTCATGCTTGGATTAACATTGGAATTATCTAAGGTGTGAGACACCTACACCTAGATCAGACCTCTATTTTTGATAAGGCTAGATCCTTTGATGTATCACTTATGTTCTTACTAAAATACTATGTTTTTTTGGGATGAAAAGGGTTAAAAGGAAATTTAAAGGTGAATCCCATTTTATTAATGGTGATACACATGTATTTTTGGTTCATCCACTCTATTTGATCTCCTAAAACAATGATAAGACAAGAAAATGGTTGTAACTACAACTATAAATGACTCCTATTCAACATTATTTCACATATAAGTTTAGTCAAGTGACCAAAGCATGAGGGAGATTATGAAATATGCCTAATTCAAAGTACTATCTAGTTAAAAGATCCATTGTTAGCTTAGTAAAATGATAGAAAACATATTATATGACCTACATAAGATGGCATATTAGTAACTAGGCAAGATTATGACCTACCAAGGGAGAAACTACTACCACATTTTCAAATAAAACCAATATAACACACTAAACCAAGATTTAGGAATATAAAAATAGTTATTTTATTCATCTCAAAAGGTTACAAAGCTAAATATTGGTAGAGTTTAATCATGCCCCTAAGAGGGATCTAGTGAAATGGATTCCAAACCTGAATATATAGATGAGAGAAAAGAAAAAGCTAAGAGATTGGTATAGAAGAGAGTGTTGGCCAAATTTGATTGACATAAGAAGCCTTGACTAGATATGGTTTAAATAATTGAGTAAGATATTTATTGAAGAATGATCTAGTAGTAGAAGGAGCAGATAAACTTTAGGATAAGATCACTTACCATTTACATGTTTTTGAAACACTTTAAGAAGGCTTAGAGTGTGAATTTGATGAAGAATATGGACCATACCATCATCAAATATCATGTAGAAATGAATAGATCTATCTAATTGCACATTTTATAAATGAACTTGAAAATTCAACTAGGGTCAAAAAGTTACATGAATATGAGTTTCTTCATACTTTGAACATTTTCTTCAAATTTATTGACTTGATGAGTTGTCTATCTGAAGTTATAAGAATTCAAAGTTGAACAAGTAGAATGAGATGTATGTGCAAACTTCAAGTCTAAGCCTCATAAAATATCCATTTAGATTCAAAATTTCCCAAGGATTAACATGAAGCTAACAAATGCCAAGATCATAAAATCCTAGATTAGATCTAATGGAGAGATCATATTCAAAAGTTCAACATATCCTAAGATTAAACATATCAATGACAAGTATCAATATATCAGGTACCTAAATGGAGATCTAACAGTGCATGGTGATTGACAAATCTAGTGGGTCTAATTAGATTGATGGTGCATAATCCATCATGTCAAGGTATATCAATGGTGAATAAGAGTTAAAAAATTTAATGAATATTGAAAGAAAATTGATGGGTGATAAGTCTCTTAAGCACATAAACTAGTAGAAAATCTATTTCTCATGTTCATTTGTATAGAGAGAGATCAATGGTGTGAGTAAGCTCAAAAAGTCAATAGAGCTCATATCAAGTATGAGGCCACCAAGTGTCTAAATTTGATAGTCCAAAATCAATAGTTTGATATCCAATGAAAAAAGGTGAACCCGTGAGACTTCTAATGGAGGTCAATGAAATTTGTTTTGATCCAAGCAAGAAAATCCATAAAAGCCAAGTTTGAAGATAGTTTAGGTTGAACCATAATGGATATTTTAGGGATTGAGCATCACCATTAGAGTTACATGGAGGTAGAATGGGTCTTTTAGACCTAATATAGAGAAAAGGGTGGAAATTGTTGTCAAAATGAGATCAAACACCCAATGAGCTTCATTTCATCAAAATTAAGACTATAGGAAAACCAATAATTGGGATCGGTTTTCATCTATAGTAGACCTAGGTTAAATTTTCAAAGTAAGGATAGATATTTGTGATTATGGGAAGGAATTTCATCATTCAATAGAGAAAATGAAGGCTAATTTGTCAATGAAGGATTAGTATTAATTGGATTAAAATATGGCATAGATTTAAAGAAAGGTGATGATAGATCATTGACTGATTTCTTGATGCATTCTCTTTCTTTCATTCTTTCCCTTTCCTTATATTAACCTTTTCTTTCCCATTTGTAAGCTCTTTCTCAGATTATATACTCTCACAAGGAATCTTTGATCTTAAAGACCATGGGACTCTTTGAGATATTGAAAAATATGCTCATATTTATTAGGATTAAACCTATCAATAATTTATAATAACTACCTTTTGATGAAATAAAAGACTTTTTTTACCTATCTCTCTCCTCTAAATTATGTGTAGAAAAGCTTGTGCATGATGGCATAATGAAAGAGAATATTCCTCATCCATTATCCTCCTTTTAAACCTACTTTAGGGTGTTTTCAAGCTAATTTAGGTTTGTATTAGTGTTCTACCTGAACTTAGTCCATGAAACACTTATACAATCAACTAGTATGTTAGATTGTGTGGGCTAGCATTATCTTGTGTTGATCTAGTGTGGGTTCAAGATTATGGGAGTCTTCCATTTTTATTTGGTGCATCACCTTGTTATCTTTATTAGGAGCCCTTTCCCTCTTTTAACCCTTTTCCCTATAGTAGAATTAGTTTAGGTGATCCATCAAGAGGAAGTTGGCCTTCTCCAAAGGTTCAACCCCATAATAGGTTTCCCACATCCTAGGGTTGTCCAAATATTATGACTGAGAATGGGAAAGCCTAAAGAACTCCTCCACAAGGTTGAAATATCATGCCATAATAGTTTCAAACATACCTAATGGGACTTACACATGTCCCCAAAAATTTCACACTTAGAAATTTTGGGTTACCCCATTTTAAAATTTTGGCTTTTGTCTTCTATGAGTTAGTTATTATTTTTGAAACTAGTCCCCTAAATAAAGTCTTAGTCTTTACTATTTTTTATTTTTTTGGATTGATTTCTTTTTTGAGTTGATTCAAATTGATTTAGAAGGTTGACAAAATCTACTAAAGGTTGTCACTAAAAAACCCATTTACTTGTCTTTCCCAAAAGATAAAAAATCAAATTATATGTGTTCATTTCTAATACAACTTGTGTTCTCCAAGACACTTAACTTATTAAAAAAGAGGAAACATAGTCCTGCAAGTTTTAGTTACACTATCTAGTTTAAACTAGATTTAATAAATGACTTTACTTCACATCAAAAGTCAAGTAAAGTAGTCTTAAAAACCCATAAAACATTACTTAAATTAAATCAAGGTTTCAAAATTACATTACTTACCAAAATACACAAGCAAAAGTAATTGAGGTTTATGAACCTAAAATAATCAGTAGTCAAGACTAACTCAGGATTGTGAGGATGCTTAACTCTTAAAAGCAAAATTAAGTAAAGCAATATGATAAAATTGTAGAACTACACAAGTGGAACCCAAAATTATAATTGATTATTACTTCTACTTTAGGTTTCTTAACACAAGTTACTTGCTTGAACAAACTCGAAGTAGCTACCCTCGAGAGACCCAGATTCCTCATGACTCACTACTTGCTTGGAATCCCAAACTCAAGTAACTAGTCAGGATAAATCCAAAGTTGTTGACTCATGTTACTTACCCAGATTATTGAATGCTTAAGACTTAAGAAATACCTATAACCTCTTAGGATTGTGATACCCTATTATTTTTAATGAGTTTCTTAGAGTTTGCTAGAACATGATATAGTGAAGGTGAAAGGTTATTGTAAGGAGCTAGAAAATTGAGTTGTTGAGAGATAAAATAGAAAGTCAATCAGTTTCTAAAATAGATGAAGAAGTAGTCCAGTTCATGATGTTTCAACACATCAAGTATAGGAAGAAGTTTAGATTAGAAGTCCATGAATTGTAATGGTTGTTATTACTTCTCTTCTTAAATGACTTCTTTTTCTTCTTCTATTTTCTTTTGTTCTCTTTAAAAATGTATCATAAGTAATTTTGTTTCAATTAATTACTTTGTAAGTAATCCAAATTACTTGTAAAATTAAGTTTCTTTTTAAAATGTAAGACTCAAGTAACATGGCTAAATTTCATTACTTGAAGTCATTTTATAAAATCAAATTACTTAATAAAGATTTGTGCTACATGTAAGGAGTTTGTATTTGATCCAAACAAGTAGACCAATATCCAAACAAGTAGACCAATATGTGTTAGATGTCATTGGTTGTTGCATGCCACATAGGATAAATTCTAAAAGGATGCCTCTTAACGGTTCTTAACTTTTAGCGCAACACATGGTTTTTAAATAAGTTATTTCCTATTTTATTTTTACATCTATTTTTGTATAAATATTAGTGCAAGTCTGCATGCTTGGAGATATGGATGGTAATTTTTGCGTAGCAATTGTAATTGAAGCTAGAGATTTCAAACAATCTAAGAATTTTTGTTTAGTTTTACGAGTTTTTATTTTGTATGAAATTGGTTCAAATTTAATGAGAAAGAATTTGTTTTCTATGGAAATTTATGTCTCAAGAAATCATTTGGTGGATTTGTTATGATTAAAATGGTAAACATTGTGTTATCTATAAATGTAAATGTGAATTCTAGTCTTTTTTAGTTATTTCCTAAAAATATTATCATCTTTTGGATGTTTATTTACTTGTATGGATTCAATAAGCTATGTAAAACTACTTATTGAGAAGTGAATATTCTTTCTTCATATTTTAGTCTCTTTAAATTCTATTTACTGAACTCTTTTATATACTATCTCAAATAGTTACTTACTATAAAATCACTTTGTTATAATTCATGAACTCTATTATAAAATTAATACCCCAAAACATGATGACTTGTGCATATCCTATAAATAGCTTGAACAAATTATGAATAACTAAGAGTTTTGAATCATTATAAGTAAATAGACATAAGCATATGTGAGCTTCACCATTAAATGAAGAGGATTTATCCCATGATTTCCTAGGTACTTTTGATAGCTTGAAAAATATCTAGCCAATAGTTTCTGGTGACTCTATTGGGGAACGATGAACCAAACTCCTAGAATCCAATAATAGATTACTTCTCCAAGTAAACATAGGTGTAGTTAATGTTTAGTTTACCAAATTTTTTATGTTTCTCAATTATCCATCTAAAACACTACACATAGAGTAATGGGACACTCTTTATTTTTAAATGCATCCTTTCTGAAGTTGACTTAACTTGTTAAAAATAGATGCATCACTTTTCTTGAGTTATTGCATGTCTATAAGAAAGGTTTAGCTAATTATATCAGTCCTACAAGAATATCTCTATGACTTCTAGTCCCTTGGGGGGTAGTGATTGGTCTTCTAAATTTGAATCCTCCTCCCATGACTTTCCAAAGGGGTCAAGAAAGAATTTTCTAAAGTTCACAGGTGATGGAAAATAGATTCCATATGAGCACTTAGCTTCCTTCTTTGTAGCATATGGAGTAATTGATGTTGAGCATGAAGATATATCCATTACAATATTTATTAAGACCTTGCATGACTTTGCTATAGAATGGTTATACCATTTATCCCCTAGAACTATAGTAAGTTGGGACACTATGCATGATCAATTTGAGAAGTGGTTAAAAATAGCTGAAGATTCACATATATTTCTCACCCAACTCACTCAACTCAAAAAAGAATCACATGAACATATGTGAGATTTCATTGCCAAGTTCAATAGATTACTCTATAAAATCCCTCAAGCTACTCTACCCACTAGATATAATCAAATGTGTTTCTTCATCAATGCTCAATTACTAAAAGTTAGTTATTAGCTATGTAGAGCAAATTTTTTTGATTTGCAAGTTTACATTAGGATAATGTACTATGGGAAGTAGAGGTTAGGATGTAATTTGAAAATTTGCAACTTGTAAATTTCAGTCCAATCTTTGGTTTTTGCCAACTCAAGGAAATGAGTGTTTTGGGTTAATTTAAGGAATGTTTCCAAAAAAATAATAGGTCTCCCTTAGGTTACTTGACTTTTTTACATTTTTGGGACAAAAATATCAACATTTTTGGTAACCTCTTTGGGGTGATTTCCTGGTAATCAATTTCTTTCCATTAGCCTTATATTTCATTGGGCATGGAGTCATTTTAAGCTTAACAGACTTTAACTAGTGAAGAACAAAATTGGGATTCACCTAAACAAGAAAAAAATAGGTAAAAATAGAATAAACTAAGGAAACAAAAACTCTTAATGAGTTTACCCATGAAAAATCACTTATTTGGAAAACAAAACTAAACCTAATATAAATAAAATATTATTTTTTGGAATGTATTCCAACCACAAAAGCAAGATTTGAGGTATATCCCATTAACTAGGATAGGCATTTCTGATCCATTGAGTTTGGATAGCTAGAATGCTTTAGCTCTTTTGTACTGAGCTATAATATATGGACCACTCCATATTGCATCAAACTTGGTGTGCTTGCCTAGTTTAGCTTTGTCTGTATCCCATTTGAGAGCCATGTATCCTTCATTGGAGTTTTTTTAGATGATTTTTTGTTAAAATTATTCTTTATTTGACCATGATTTTCTCCTATAAATTTCACTTATTAGTTCCTAACCTCTTCTAGTTCCATGAGTTCTACCAATCTTACCATCATTTCATGATTGTCAATCAAATCTAATTGATGATTGAGTTTTATACATGGTAACTCAATTAACAATGAGACTCAAGCTTCCCTTAAATATGCCAACATGAATGGATATTTTCCAATGGATCTCTTAGGAGTGATCAATTCATCCCATAATGCTGATTTCAACTCGATGTGCCATTTCTTTTGGTTGTCCTCCATTATCCTTTTGATAATTCTTATGAGGTTCTTATTGGTAGAATCGACCAAGCCATTACCCTATAGGTAATAATTGGAAGAAGTAATAAGGTATAAATTATGATTTATATCACATTCACTCACTTGAGTGGCCAAAAAATATTTGGCATTATCTGAGATAATGATGTGAGGAATAACAAACCTTGAGATGATGTCATCCATTAATTCCATAATAGATGCCTATGTAGCATCTTTTAGTGAAATTACTTCAGTCCACCTTGTGAAATAGTTATTTAATATAAGGACTCATTTGTGGTATGTACTCGAATGTGGATTGATCTTACTAGTGAAATCCAATCCCCATTGAGAAAATGGTTGGTTAGCTTGAATTGGTCTTAGAGGGGAAGCTGCTAATATTTGCTTACCTTTGAAATAAGCACACTTCTCATATTTCTTTACCCATTGATTGGAATATTTGAATATATTAGGCCAATAATATCCCCCTCTCATTATTTTTATGGCCATGGTTCTTATAGATAAGTTTCCACCTAATGGGCCATCATGAAATTATTTGAGAACCACGGGGAATTGATCATGCTCGATACCTCTTAGCATGACTCCTTTCATGTATTTTATAAATAATATTCCATCAACAAGAACACAATTAAGGGATTGGAGTCTAAAATTCCTTTTCTTGGATTGCATAAAATCATATGGGTACTCACCAGTTTATAATAAGATGGTCATGTCATAGATCCAACTATTTAAAAGAGGTGGATTGGCTGGTTGAGATGCACTTTGAGCATATACTAATTCAGATACTATTTTAATAGTCTTGATATCAAAATCTAATTGTTCACATAAACATGTTCCACTTATAATCTTTGTAATTTTGATGTTTATGTCATATTTCATGACTTTCATGATCCATCCATCTCTTTTTTTATTTATTTCTCAACTTAGTAGGAACTCTTTTATACTTTGTGACTAACCGTTAGATGAATTTTATTTTTGGAAAACATATGCCTAAAATTTTTGAGAGATTTAATTACAATATATACATTTTTCTCCTTAAAACTATACTTTTCTTCACAATACTTCAAGGATTGAATAAAAAATGATATTGGTTATTCCAATTTTTCTTTATTCTATTGTTTTAGAATAGTTGAGATGTTGCCTTCCCCTCAAAAATCATAAAGAATGAAATATTTCTCATAATTAGGGTTGACTAGGGTAGGACCCTAAGAAATAGCCTACTTGATGGCTTCAAATATATATTTTCATTCTTGTGTCCAACTAAAAATGATACCCTTATTAAGAATTATAGTAAGGGGCTTGGACATAGAGGAAAAGTTTGGAACAAATCTTCTTACAAAGTTTATTTTTTTAGTAAACTTTGTAATCCCTTCTTATGGCTTGGAAGCGCTAATGTAGATATTTCACTTATTCTCTATGGGTTTATAACAAGACCCTCCTTTGAAATAATGTGTCCTAGTAGTTTCCCATCATAAATTATGAAAATGAACTTTTTTGGATTGAGGGAAAATACAAATTCTCTACACCTTTTGAAAATTTTACTAAGGTGATCCAAGTGTGCATCAACATACTTTGACTAAACAATGATGCCATATAGGTATACTAGTATCATGTCCTTTATTAAACCTCTAAAATCCATTTATATATTTATTTTGAATGTTTCACTAGCATTATTTAGATTGAATGGCATATTTTTATATGCATACATGCCCCATTTTATGGTGAAGGTTTTTTTAAACTAGTATAATTCTTGCACTAAATTTGGTTATATCTAGAATAACCATCTAGAAGGTAAAACCTTTCAAATCCTAATACATTTTGAATAATTTTTTACATGGGTAGAAGGGGATAATGATCCTTTAGGGATGTTTTCTTTAGATCCTTGAAATCTACACACATCCTAATTTCACTATTATTTTTCATTAAAGGGCCAGATTAGCAACTGAGGATGAGTGTTTGATAGTAAAAATGATGTTAGCCTCTATCAGCTTGGATAGTTCATTCTCCATCATGTGTTATAATTTAGGATTAATTAGTCTCTACTTCTATATAATAGGCTTGGATTTGGGTCAAGTTCTATTGGATGTTGGGCTAAGCTAGGGTCAAACCCCTTTAGATCATGACAAATCCAAGCAAAGTTATCATCAAATTCTTGACATAAATCAATAAAATCTTATTTTTAAGAATCATTACATACCTTTCTTATCTTCAATGATTTCCCTTTGGAGATGACTACTAGCTCACAAGATTATTCATTAACCATGATCTTCTTCTTTTCACTTTTCATCTAATCATCTAAATTGAAGATACTTTCTAAAGTGCAAGTCCCATGGGTAATTTATTCATCTTTAACATAATGATATAATATTTGTATTGATCTTGGAGCCTTAATTGGTTCCTATTAGATAACTCAATTTTTTATCTCAAAAAATTGATAACTTTCTAATCATAATTGAAGACTTGTCAGTTGGTTACGTTATCAAGAACATATGACCCTACTATAAACTTTACATGTTGGCTATTCTTCTTTATTTCTTCTATTAGGTTATATTGGGAGGCTATCAAGGACATATGATAAAAATATTTATTATGTGTTCTTGGTACCACTTGAATATTTAAAGTGATAAAGTCTTCTAATAGGTCCCAAACCCTTTGTGTATAATATCTCAACAAATTATTCTTGGTTATTCTTATGGATATCACTTGGTGAATAATCAACTCACTATTACCAAATATTAGGGATTTTATCCCTCTCTCATTAGCCAATTGTATACCTTGAATCAAAGCTTCATATTTAACTACATTATTTGTGTACCTGAAATAAAGTCTAAATGAATAGAAATGACTCTCCTTTTATGGAGATATCAAGAAAATACATGCACCTATACCATTCTTGCTTATCAAACCATTGAATAACACTTGACACATTATTTAAAGATATTTAGATGGTTTTACAAGGTTTAGGATTATTTCATCATTTTAATCTATGCAATATGTACCCAAACCAATTTCTTATATGTAAACATAAGGATTGAATTGGAGAGTCAATCCCCATTCATCTATATGAGTGTCTAGAATCTCCTCTATGAGTGTTGTAACTTCATGATCAATCTCTTCTTCCTAGTCCTGTAATGTATAGTTCATGTTCATAGGGATAAAAGTGTGTGGTTTAATATGGTCTTTAGAAATTATCTCAACTCTTATTTTTACTCGTGTTCCATATCTCATTCTAAGCAACATGTGAGACCAATCCATAGATAGATATCCTCCCACTTTTTTTAATAAAGTCTCATGAAAGATAAATGGAAAAATAAGGGGGGAGATTAATAATTAATATTTATTAGGAAATTGACAAGCTTGGACATGCATGGATGGTGAGGTTTATACCTCTTATTATCTCTACTATTTCAATAACATTCCCATCTGATTACACCACACCTTTTGAGATAGGTGTATAATTAATACCAAGTGCATCTACTATTTTCTTAGGCATGATAAAACTTATAGCCCCTAAATCTACCATGAAATTATGAATGAGATGCTTCCATACTATGATTAAAAGATGAAGGATTACCATTTTTGCTCACTTTAGTGTCAATTTGTGGTCAAAACAAATTATTTATAGTATTAGGTCCCTTGGCTTGAATTTTTTCCATTATCTTGAAGTTTTTCAAAGCTTCCTATAGTAAATCTCTTTGAGCTAGAATGAATAATATTTCCCATATAGTGACATTCAAACTAGTCTTCTTCATCTATTAGACAATACCAAAAGGAATTTTATCAACCTTAATTAGTGACTTTACAAGAGATATGTCTTATTTTATGAGATTTAGAGTCATTACATTTGATTTGGACTAGCTTGTGGGAATAGATAGTGGCCTTTATACAGTGTTGATCTTTGCAGGTTCTTGTATAACTTTGGAAGTTGTAACTTGTTCCACCCTTAGGGGATGATCACTTTTTATTTATATTTAATTTGATTGTGTATTGGCTGCCACTAAACCTTCATAATTGAATAACACCTCCTCCATATTTACACCATAAAAGTCCTCCTCTTGCTAGTTTAAAGGAGTAGCCTTAACCTAAGTAGGTTTTTGTGTTTTTGCTTGTTGGAATGTGGCCTCTTATTGTTATCCTTATGCTTTTGATATGCCTTATAACATCATGGATTGATTTATGACATCATTAGGACAAGTATTCTAGTTATGCGACTAAGAAAAAGGATAACACCACTCATGCTCCTAAGCTAGGTTATTTTGAATAGGTACAGTAGCTTTGGAAGTACCTAAAATAGGTAAAAAAATGGATGTTTGGATGTTTTTATTGCATATTTTGGTCGTATGAATGTGAATTCCCTTGGTATGGTTTCCTGTTAGGTTGGTATGGTTGGGTAGTTTTAGCTTATTAATAAGGCCTATAGTTTTGGGATTATTGCATTTTCATTTTTATTAAATCATTACCAAATATCTTAAGTAATGAATTGACCTCATATAAATCATTTTTAGGAGCTGGTGTTTTGATCATGGTGGGAATTAGAGTAATTTTAGGCTGTGTAGGAGGTATTTTTTGGAATATATGCATTGGTGTATTTGGGGAATTTTTTCCTATTCAAACTATATACTTTTATACTCTTATTATAATTTTATAGGCATTGGGAAGTGTGGTGCCACGTATTGACTGAATCATAACAGCTATATCACTATTCAAAGATCTTAAGTAATATATGAAATCATTATTTGGGGTTAGATTGACCAATGCTAGAATTTATTCCATGTCTTTTGAAAGAAAAAAATTGAAATAAGTCATTAACTCATGAGGACCCTATTAAATAACAATTAATTATTTAAATAGGGAGAGGTGGGCACTCATGTCTTCAAATTTATCTAATATTACAATGCTGAAGACATCCCAAACATGAATGGAATTATGAGGGAGGATTTTATACCATTGAAAGGCTTTACCCTTAAAAGAGGAGACTAGAAGTCTAATTGCAACATTATCTTATACCACATTCTAGGCTGAACAAAGATTAGCAATGTCTTATATATGTTCTATAGGAGTGGTAGAAGTTTCACCAGTAAAATACAAAAGGATTTTTAAAGCTAAGGTAGGTATATCATAATACTAGGCTAACTAGAGTGGGTTGCCTCCATTGGAGGCTACCAAATTTTGGTTTTTCATAGCCATAATGGAAGGTATGAAACTACTAGGAATATTTGAAGGAGATGAAAATAGATTTTTAGGATATACTCTAGTGTAAGGAATAACTGATATTGATCTTTTTTTATATCGAAATAAAAATTCCAAAAAATTATCTTTTTTACCTTTAGTAGATGATCTAGTTTACTTCTTTAGCATATGTAAACCTTGAATTCTTGAGTCTGTAAACTAGTAAACTTACCAAGTTATTTTGAAATGTGTACATGGAATATACAATGCTTGCTGAGAATAACACCAATCTCTTTATAAATAATTTATAGGTCCAATCAAGCATCCCAAAAGCTATTATCACATATATTTTTCACCCATGTTGATGTTGTAGCTTGTTGTGTAAAACATAATGATATAATGGGATCACCTCAAAGTTGTATAGCCTTAGTGAACTGAGGTGAACCTATATAGAATGCTATCTTCCTTTCACTAAACTTAGTACAACTGATAAACTACCATCCTATGTAGAAATTATTCTTTTTAGTGATTTTTCTCCTAAACTAAGGTTTGACTATGAGAAAAGAGTTTTGGGAATGAAATTTCAAATTTGAAAATGGTGAGTATACCACATATTTTGCAGTGGATTTTAATTCTTTATTGAAGCAACACATAAGATTAATAAATATACTGAAATTTTTAGGAGCACAAAGTTATGCAAATGTGAAACCAAAGTTAATATTGGGTATTTTTCATATAAGGGACAATATTCTTTATTTTTAATCAAAAAACATTTCAAAATGATAAAAAAATATGAAAAGTGAAATTTTGTGACTAAAATAATAATTAAACCATCTAAAAATATTTAAATAACCTTGCATACATGAAGAATACATAGACAATAAAGGAAAATATTTAATCTATTCTCATTCTCTAGGTTACAACATGAAGGCAAGTTATTAAAAATGAAAAATAATATCTCTAGTAGAAAAAAGATAAATGGGATACCCCATAGCACCCATATTTATACAAAAAATCTCATGAAAGAGATGTAGTTAACAAATAAATCCACACTTCATTGAATAATATGAAAAATATGTAAATTAAATGCAAATAATGTGTGATCTTTAGTTATGGTCGCATCATTGGTAAGTAAAAAAAGTGGAAAAAAGAACATGTAGGTATTGGGCATGATCTTCACTATTGGAAGCATAGAGGAATATTAGAAATCTTCATGTAATGCCTATGTTTTCTCCAGTCAAGTTGCTACTTCCTCTTCATGCAATGATGCACCAAAGTGAAACTCAACTTTAAATAAAAATATAGCTTTAAATAAATTAAGTATATTTTTGTAAAACCCTAACTTGTAATTTTCAATTGGGACTTTTACAAATTTTAAGTCACACAATTTCAACAAAACTAGAAATGAATTTTACAATATATGATTTTACAACTTAAGCAACTCAAACTTGTCAAAATGGAAAGTGTAATTTAAAAGCTTTCTTTTTAAAAATTTGAACCTATCAAAAAGGAACATGGAAATTACATATGAATCTTTCTCAAAAAGAGTTGCCAAATGATAGCAAAAATTTACAAGTTACAACTTAATAATATTTTTACAACAATGAAAATACAATATACAAGAATTTTTTTGATAGGAAGAATTAATTTACAACCAAAAAATCTAAGGAATATTTATTATTATTTTTTTGTTTTCTCAATATATGAATCAAAACTCTTAAAGATATTTAGGATTCATCTTCATCAGGACCAAAAGAGTAAAGGTTACTTATCTCATATTTTGCTATTGTATCAAAGAGTTCCCTTCTAAAGGCTCTATATTCTTGAGTTTATTTTCCAATTTGATCCAATGTGTTATGTACTTAACAAAAAGGTGGATAGAGTTCAAAATAAAGGTTGTATCTCTTATTTATTCTCTTTTGACTAGTTGTTTAAATTTAGTTTGAACTTATTACACTGAAAGGACGTAGTTTTGCTATCTTTTACTTGACATGACAATTCATTCAAAAAATCTTCAATGTCATATACCATATCAATGGACTTGTCATGTGTATCCTTAGATTTATTGGTACTATCTTTGAGTATATTTATTTTAAATTGAGATGATCTATCTAACTCCTCTTTCTCTACATCATTTCTTAGTATATTTTATATAAAGAGGAATCAACCTCAATTATATTCATAACTATCAACTTCAGATAGAAAAGGTTCAACCTTTCTATCTCTTCTTGATACTTATTTATTTACTCTCTCAAGGTAAACCTTATCTATTTTAGAGCTGTATAATGTTCCATGACTAGTTCAATAACTCTTTTTCCCTTTGAGATGAGTTCTTTTGCCCATTCCTTTATGGCCCTTCCCATGCTACCAATTTCTATCACTGCATTAAGTGTTTCTTGATTTATGATCTAAGGAATAGGTTGTGTTGGTTGAGTATTGGACTCAATGAACTTATTTAATCTAGTTATTAGTTGTTCAACCTTGTTATTCAATTCATCCTTAGTAACCTTGTCACTATCCATTTTCTCAAAAAGAAAGTTAATGTTGGATTGAACATCATGTTTCAATCCCTCTCTTGTAGGACATCCAAGGTGAACTTTTGATACCTAGTAATCCCCCATCACTATAAATTCCTTTTGTTTATATAGTGGGGGGACTACACTATTAACATACCTCTCCCCTATTGAATCATGCAATATCCTTTAAATGGTCCATGGAGTTATTTTGGATTTCTTATGTGCATCTGTGATGCCAAAATCCAATGTGTTTGGGGATGCCATCTACTTATATTTCTTCCCCACTATCTATCCTAACCAATTAGGAGAAGAATCCTATTGTGTTGACACTATCACTTAAGAATCTATAGTTAAAGATGTATTTGTGGGCATAATGAAAATTTTTGTATCCTTCACTGATATTTGTAGGCATAATGAAAAATTTTATAAGATGTCTTTGAAACCTTTTCCCTATCTCTAGGTTGGGTGTCCATATTTGTATCAGTGACTTGATACATCTCTACCTCCTTTGATGGGGTTGGGGTTAATATGGAAGTGAAAGAGATGGATAAAATGGAAATGGATGTGCCTATTGTGGGTGTGGTAGATAAAAGTGACTCCAATGGAGGAAGAGGTATAGGGAGTTGGAATTGAAGAACATGTGGGAGTGTGAAGTCCAAAACTATGAATGAATTAATAATTTTTTTTGGGACACTCAAATTTAATGAAAAGGGTAAAGTGAGGGGAGCTAAAAAAGAAGTAGGAGTTGTCCCAAGAGTTGGAATGACTAGTGGGATTGTAGTCAAGATGATTGAATGCATGTCTCTATACTATTGTGTAGTATTGGTGATTAATGAGGATGAGATGAAAGGGATTTTAGATGAGATAGAAGTAATTATGGAAGGGGGTAACAATATTGTGGAAGAGGGAAGTGGAATGGAAACTTGAGTGTCTAATTGATGGAAGACCTGAGTATCTAATTTAATTGATTGAACTATAGATAATGGACTTATTAACATAGGTGGACTGGTGGGAATGGAGAGTTGAATCATTTAATGTGAAGGAGGAGTGGATATGGGAGGGAGAGGATGTGTTTAAGGTGATGGAATGATAGATATAGGTGGAGGGAGTATTATAGAGATGGGAGTAGATACTATTACTAAGATAGGAGTAGAGACTATTGTTACTTCAACTACAATTATATCCTCAAATGAAATCACTATTGGTTGATCTATTATTGTTCCATGGATTCTTGATTATCCATTCTTAGCCTTTGATTTCTTCTTTCTCTTGTAGGATATTATTTGCCTATATGCCTATTCTAGGAGTCTTCCACTACTATAACCTTTTATTGATGGTGGTACTCCCTTCTCCTTGAGATATAATAGCTTTTCACTAATGTTCATTATTTATTTCATCACTTGGACCCCTTTACTTTTGATCCATCTAAGTGTTCTATTTACTACATTAGTGTCTCTATCCATTAGACATAAAGAATCAATAATAGACCACCTTACTTCTAGAAGGGGTTGAGCATATATCTTATTATCATAGTAAACCTTGTCTACTAGGGACTCATCATCTACCAAGTCCTTGAGCATTGGTGCTATGTTAAAAGCTTTGACTTGATCCAAGGTGATTCTTGAATAGTCATTTAGTCTTACTTCCTCTTCATCTTTGAAGTCCTCCTAGTAGTCTTCATATTAGGTGACATGGGAATATGTTGAAATTAAAAGTGTAATATTAATGTTTCCATGAAAATCATCAAATGAATTTACCTCCAAATATCTCAAGGTCATTTTTGTTATTTTTGTATCTACCCACTTGACTTCGGATAAGGAAGGTCATGTTTATCTCCTTATACAAATGGGAAAATGGATTACTATCTTATGTTTGTTGGATAACAACTTTTGAGTTTCAACTAGTCACCTCATAAGTTCCATTAATGCCATTTGTCACTCACATACCTCAAGAGGGAGTAAGGAAAATCATATAATATGCATACTCTGATGTATGAGTATGTGGGGAACCAGATGAAATAAGAACCCCAATTGGTAATATTTGAAGTGGAAACATCAAACAATCTCTTCTTTTCTAGGTCCTTATTGAATAGATCTATGATATAGTACATGAATGTATCATTTAATATTTTAAATTACTATTTACTAGTATAAAGAGTGAGGTTAGGGTAATAATTTAACCCTTTATTTTCCTTATCAGCTACTATATTATGTCCTCAAAATTTTCTCCCTTTGGCCAATATATAAACTAGATAATAAGTCATATAAAATTTACCTATGTTTTTGACCTCCATCAACTACTTGTGGATGGAGTCACTGATGAGTTAGTTGTTCCTAGAAGATGTATTTCTTGTTTGGGTGGTTCACCCATGTATATTGGTACATCTAGTCTTGGAAGTTCTTTACATCAGGGTTACCTGTGATCCTATGCAGTAGTATGATTAGACCACTTACCTCATCCTTAAAATTAATTATTTCAAATGTTTTAGGTATTTTGGTGGATGTATCCCTAGGGATCCTTAACCATTTTTTATTCATCACCCTTTGACATCTAGTGTTTTTATTTTGATATAATTTATTTGAAGATTATAGAGTTATATCTAGGAAAATATAAAAGTTGGGTATTAATAACATGAAGTGTGTGAAGTCTAGGTAAAAGTTTAGAATCCTTTCCCCTTTGTCATTTATCACCTCTCTCTTGTTTGCATCATAATGCTTTGATAGTGTAATCACTAACTTAGGGCTTTGCACCATTAAGGGTAAAGTTGTTGCTTGGGGCATTCTATAGTTATAAATGCTCTAAATCCAATTGTTCTTGAATTTGGCATTTACTCTGGTCCATAAATCACCTAGGTTAATGTGATCTAGGTCTATATTTGTAATCTTAGTTGTATTGGATTCCAAAATTAGTGTAACACCAGGTCCTTTAGATTTAAACTTCATCTCTTTCCCATACATGGATTCTAGAAAAATTATTCAGGTAAAACCAACTACAGAGTTGGAAAAAATTATAGGTGAAAAATGTAGGTGAAATATTTGGTGGAAATTAGAGTTAAAATAAAAAGTGAAAAGTTCATAGGGATGTGGAGTTGCAATTTTAGATAGAAATATCTAGTAGAGATTAACACTTATGATCTCTGATGGAAACCTTGATGGATATTAGGGTTGATTTGTGTACATGAAAGGTCCATAAGACTATGGGGTTAAAAATGCAAGTATAAATCCCATAGGTTTTGAATTTGTCTCTAGAAAGTAGAAAGTCTATAGAGACTATGTAGGGAATAAGCATGGGAATATTTGCTAGTTTGGGAATATCTTGGAAATATACAAATGGTTAATATGGAATCTTAGGAAAAACTGAAGTTTTTAATGGTATTAAAGATGAAGGAAGTGGTTTTAAAATATGTGTAATCATAGATAGATAAACCTAATACCATACCATAAAAACTATCTAAAAAACCTAATGACATTTAGACAAATTTAAAAAACCCTAAAATGTAATCAAATAAGTGTGTAGGAAAATGAAAATAACTCAAATAAGATCAATTTCAATAGGTATGGCTTTAAAATGTAGGAGGTCAAATAAAATATTGTGTAGGGCATCATTTTTGACATGGCTCAAGTTTGTAGCTCGCATACATGGTTACATGGTGGTGAGTGCATGGTTTACATGTGTGGCATATGGATCAAGGTCATTGGTAGGGTCATAGAGCTCCAAAATACAAAATATAAAACTTAAATATTGAATTAAAAAAAAACATAATTATATTTTATGTAAACACTTCAATAAATGACACAATGGTGGTGGTTAGTGGGAAACATAAAAATCTAGAGTCTGGGAGCATCTTTACAATTTTGCAAACTTGCAATTTTCATTTTGAACTCCAAATTCTCAAGATGGTTTGAATCTTTGAAAATGGTAAGGTGGAACTCAAGGATAAATTCACAACTTTGTAAGTTTTAATTTTCACTTGGATTTCTAGATTCTAGAGGAAGAGTGGTTAGTGGGAAGAAAAACTTGAATCACAATTTGAAACTTTGCAAGTTGTAAATTACAGCCAAAGTTCTCATTTCTAATTGGATTTTTACATGAAAAACAAAGGTTGGCAAGAAATTTTTAAATTTTCAAGTTACAAATTTCACCCTAATCTCTAGTTTCTATGGGGTATTTGGTTTGTAGGAAGCATAACTCCACTTGTAATTTGCATCTTTGTAAGTTGAAAATTGTGAACAAGGTTATAGTTTTTTTTGGATATGTGTTTTTTAAAAATCAGAGGTCTATATTTTACAAGTTTTCATGTTGAAAATTACACCCATATCTATGGTTTCCATCAAGATAATTTATTGTTGGAAATAGAGGTTGGGAATCAATTTTCAAGTTTGCAAGTTGAAATTTATAGTTCAATCTCTAGTCTATATTAGCTTAGGGAAATGAGTGTTTTGGGTCAATTTAAAGATTTTTTTACAAAAAATTAATGGGTCTCCCTCAGGGTACTTGAAATTTTGACATTTTTGGGAAAAAAATATTAGAATGACACATAACATGTTAAAGACATTAAGGAGGATATGTAAAACTAAAGACTCAAAGGGGAAATCAAGGAGAAGGTGGGTCATATATTATAACAAATATTTTTAGTGGAAACACCTATTATGGATGGTCATTATACATTTGGATAGGTTTTTGATAGTAAATATTTTATCCTAGAACACAAGCCAAAAAATAATGTTGACCTTATGGGTGTGGTGATTAATCCAAAGATTTCTCTAGTAAGTCCAATCCTTCTCCTGATCTATGTTAACCAAGAAACTTGACTTCACTGAGTACTCCCTAATATATTCCATTAGATAGAGATGAGATCATTCCATTTGTAATGCATCAATATGGATTTGATGAAGTTGATAATTGATATTTTTAATTTCCTAAGAAACATTTGTGTTGTCTATCTCAATAGACAAGGTCTTCCACTTTATTCTTCATTTTGAGGTGTTCTAATAGTCCTTAACCTTGTGTTCTATGGTGGTTTTGAAGGTCTCCATGAATATGTTCTATGAGGGATAGGAATCTATGGGAGAGAGTGTGAGCCATGGATCTTCCTATAAGTCAACCTTTTCACCATTACCAATCTACCTTTTGCTTCCCTTTTTGAGCAGGGCTTTTGAACTTGAGATGGCTTTCTAGAAGGTAGACCCATCTAGATGGAAATATTACTAAATAACTATATCTTCCTCCTTACCCTCAAGTTTTATTTGATGATCTTAGTCCAATGGTTGTCTTTTCTCATTTCTTTCCACCTAAATTTTGTAGTGAGATCTTGATTCATGGATTTTATTATTCTTATCCCAAGTCCTCCAAGGGTCTTGGGGTGGAAGACTTTTTCCTAAGATACTAGTGGGAATATAAATCTATATTTTGTACCCATCCATAGGTTTTCTTTTGAAATTTTTCTATTTTGTTTACAATATTTTTGAGGATATAAAATAGGGGCATAAAGTAAAAAGGTAAACTTTTCAAGGATATTTTGAGGAGTTGGAGCTTGCTCGCATACGCGAGTAGGGTTCCTTTCCATCCTACCATTTTTTTTGGATTATATCAACCAATGAGTTTTGTAATTACATATTCATATTACCTTCAAAATATGTTGAGAGTATATTTCTAATTTTGCATCTTAAGATGCTTGCTAGAATTTTTTGGAGGGGAGGCACGGTATTCAAAAAGTATATAGAGCTTTTGTTAAATTTGATGCATTATCCTAACACATGTTCATACTTCATGATAATGGATTTGAGGGATTTTACTTATTCTGTTGATGCCTCTTTGAGGAGAAAGGTATCATCTAAGAAATGCTCATGGGTGACCAAGATTGTGTTTTGTGCTACCTTCAACCCCTTGATTAAGATCTATTTTATATTTTTTACAAACTTATACCAAGAGTTTTAGCCATTAAAATGAATAAATAAGGGGAGAGAGGATCACCTTTTTATCCTACATATGGCCAATAATAAACCTTTAGGAACGCCATTAATGAATATTTTGTACATGGGGGTGGATATACAGCTTTAGATCAATCCCATAATATCTTTTTCAAAACTAATCTTGTTTCTCACCTTATCTAAAAATCTCTAGGAAACACTATCATAGGATTTATTAATATAAATTTTGAGGAGCATACTTTCCCTATTGGATTTTTACACTAAGTTTAGGGTTTCATGAATAATTATGATGCTATCAGTTATCTATCTTCCTACCATAAAAACACCTTGTTTAGTGATGAACCCTTGAAGTATGAATTGAAGGTGAGTGACCAAGGTTTTCATGAAGATATTTTAAATATTAGAGCAAAGGATTATGGATACAAAATATTTTATTTTATTTAATCCTAGTTTATTAGGGATGAGGACCAAGGAAGTATTATTCAACTCCTTTAGGATAGTTCCTACTCTAAAGAATGTTAGAGTATGTATTTCTCATGATTTCTAGGTTCTAGACAGGTTGTTTATATTTTCTTAGTTTTTTGTCTTATGTGAGGATTTAACCCACATTTCTTAGTTGGGTTAGTTTATGATTTTTCCTTGACTACTTAAGTAAGACATCTCTATTATATTAAACATTTATTTCTAAATATCATTTGATTTTCCTTGTCTTTACATTTCATTTATTTTCAAGCTTGTTGTGATGTTTTTGATGTCAATGCTTTGGATTCCTAGCTTGGAATGATATTTTTCTCATTCCTTTCATGGTATTTAAAAAATAAAATAAAAAATAAAAATGAATATACACCTTCAATGTAAAGGAATTTAGATAATGGTACTTAGCAATCTTCATAAATTCACTAATAAGGAAGATATTACCTAGATTGCATCTATGCAAGATGAGGGTCTTCATTTGATTCAACTTAATATTTCAGACACCTTACACATTCATATTATGGATGCCATATCACCTAATGGAGATTGGGATGATATTGTAGACTTATTTGAGAAGGATAATGAGTCTTGTGGTTCTTTTGGACCCTTTTTTACTCCACCTTCTATTCCATTTCCTTTTCCTCCTATTAGTGAAGATCTATATTGTGATGGTGATATGGATGATGATTTTCCATCTCCTTCTCATCCTATTAGTGAGGTTTTCTCATTTTATGATGTAATCTCTCCTCCTACTATAGTTTCTTATGATGACACATTCTTCATGGGCATTTTTGTTCTTTTTTCAAGCTACCTCTATGGGCTGAGTTTCTACCAGACTTGGGACATATATTTTCATAACCTCCCTTTGCTCCTATGTAGTATGATGAACCACCATATATTATAAGTTTAGAGGAATCTATTAGTTCCATTAAGAGTAAATTTATTTTATCATTATGATCCACTTCCCATGGACATTCTTTCATCAAATATCCCATGTCTTTATTCTAATTGGTCCACCTCCATGGCATTACATCCAATTTATGTGCATGACCTTACCATACCTATACCATAGCTCATATTTGGATTTGATTCAAATATATTTTTAATATTTCCTCCTTCATCTTCCATTTTGGAATGGGTAGATTTATAGTACACCATTCATGTTCTTCTTTTGGTAAAAGGAAAAAATGTCGTTTGATGTAGGTGGAGCTTTTATAGTCTTCTAGCCAAGGATCTGAATATTGATATTGGTCATCTTTTGATATTAAATTAGAGTATAATAAAATTTAGTATCAAATAAAAATTTCCTTATATGGATTCCATTTTATTTCCTTTATTTATTTTACATAATTTTGGGGGCTAGTTTTATTCTTATGGGTTTTCTCTCTTTATCCACTTCATGGATACATATTATAAATGAGTACCTTATTAGGGTTTATGGTCAAGACTCATATTTTGGATATGATATATCATTTTTGGATATTTTTAGACCATATCTTCGCTTGAATGGGGATGTTAAATTATGTATTTCTCATTCTTTCTAGGTTCTAGCTAGGTTGTTTATCTTTACCTAATTTGTGGTCCTATGTGAGGATTTATCCCACATTAGTTAGTTAATTTAGTTTATGATTTTGAATTTCCTAATTAATCAACGGCTCTGCATTATATTAAACATGATTTTATAAATATCATTTGATTTTTCTTGTATTTGCATTTCATTTGTTTGCAAGCTTATTGTGATGTTCTTGTTATCAATGCTTTAGAATCATGGCTTGGAATGATACTATTGTTATTAATAGTCACCAATGTTTTTATGAAGATATTGCAAATAATAGTGTACAGGATTATGGATATAAAATATTTTATTTGATTTACTCCTGGTTTCTTAGGGATGAGGACCAAGAAAGTATTATTCAACTCTTTTAGGATAGTTTTTTCCCTAAAGAATTCATAGACTGCTACCTCCACCTCTAAGTCTATGATGTTGTAGAAATTTTAGAATAAGAGTGGGGGAAAATGATTAGTCCAAGGTCATTATTTCGTTCCATAGAGAATACCACCTATCTAACCTCCTTTGAGGATGGGGGTTTTTGAAGTTCAAAATTATCCACCTAAGAGATGGCATAGGGAAGGTTTTGCAAAAGACTATCCTCCATTTGAAGGTTAGTAGAGCATGTTTCCTTTAACATGATTTTAAAGTGGTGAATGATTTGTTCATTTATAAATTATTCATGTCTAATTTTATTTGCATCATCTAGGAAGATTTTAGTTATTTTATTAAAATTTATGTTTCTATATGTAGTTTGATGGAAAAATTTTGTGTTCTTATCCCGTTCCTTGAGATAGGTGCATCTAGACTTATAATTAAATTTTTTTTCTTATTTAGCCTCAAAGTTATGTTAGGATCTTAGGAGATTATTCTCAGTATATTCTAGGTTTTCATCAGATCCATGGACTTCTATTTGTTCTTCCAAAATATTAAGGTCATCTAGTAAGGCATTCTCTTAGATACTTCTTATTCCACACATTGAGTTTCTCTATGATAATAGTGAGTTTTTTTAGCTAGGATGAATATATTTATGCCAAAAATAAGTTCCAACAAACATTCCTTAATTTATTTTTTGATATATGGGTGATGAAGCCATATGTTCTCAAATCTAAAAGGTAGTTTTTTATCTTTAGAAGTCCTTTCTTGTTTAAAGATGATTAGGTTGTGAGATGAGCCAATTTTTGGAAAGGAAGAGAGAGTGTTGGAGAAATGTAAATCACAATTAAGAGAGATAAAAAATATATTTAACCCTACCTAGATGAGGTCTTTCCCCATTCTTATGTTGGTCTAGGTAAAGGAGTTTCCTTTCAGGTAAACAAACACTAATATGGCACTTGTAGTGAAGTCATATAAATCAACCATACTATTTTTGAAGTCTAAAATTTTGGTTTTATTTTTTGATAGAGTTAAATGTGATATAAATTATCCCACCATATTTAATTTCAATTCTCTACATAGTTTCCTTAAAATTAGTAGTTGTTCCCATAGTTTCTTCCACCCATATCTAATGGTGGGAGTGAAAATGTTGGAAAGGATCCATTCTTCCTTGCTAGTTTTATCTTTGAACAAGATAGATATGTGGTTATCATTATTGGTTATAGCTTATCCATCAAGCCATTGAGTGTTAAAAAGTACTTTCATACCTCCCATTGCCCTTGAGGAGCTCACAATGGCACATCTTACTTTGAGCCATAATTTATCCCTAAAACTATAAAAAATAGTCTAAGACATTTTAGTTTCTTGTAATAGGACTACTAAATGGTTTGGTTTCTTTGTAATGTTTCTAACCAACCTTTATTTATTAGGGTTGTCGATCCCCCTTATGTTTCATGAAATGATCTTCATTTTTTGAAATTATAAAAATGACCTTTAATGGTCTTTTGATTCCCTTTCCCTATCTCATTATCAATTAATTTCTTCTTGGCTGAGAGGTTAGATACTCTCCCTGATGATCTTGATGCTTCACCCACTTCTATTTTTATTCTCTTTTTATCTTTAACTAGATTCCATTGATCCTCTTTAAAATTTATAGCTAGTATGGGAATATATGAAGTAGAGAATTACCCCTATACTTTCATTATGTCCTTACCAACTAGGTCTTTGGGTATGGGAGATGCGAGAACTCGCCTTGGAGGGGACAAGTTGGATGAGTAAAATCCCTTCTTATATTTGCATGAGGGAGATTAGATAAGCTCAGGTGGGTCACTTTGGACATAGCCACTACCATTTACATTGGGGATAGGTTTGGTCATATCAATACTTTCTTGGTTACAACAAAAAAAAAATCATGAAGGGGAAAAGGCTTAAAAACCAATATTTTTTATAAGTTCTTTTCCATGGAGCCTAGGATAATATGTATGTCCTCTATCATACCAATGGGGTAATAAAGGGTTAGTAATGGGTCAACAGGAGGGAACTTAGGGGGTCACCCTCAAAAGGGGAAAAAAAGAGGTGGGAAGGGTTGTAATGGGTTGATGGGGCCTTTAAAGTGGTTTGGGCCTATAGCGTAGGGGTTTTAGGGACTTTGATCAAGGATATTAAGGTATAATGGGAGGGGGAAGTAGTTCCCTTGGTTGGATAAGTGGGGGGTAGGAATGAGGGGGGTTTAATAGACCAAACCAATTTTAGGATCTAGGGTGGGGGCTAGGTTAGAGGATAATATTTTTTTGTATAGCTCAAGATGTTACATTTTTTTAAATTAAAGTAGTGTTTTCATACTCAAAGTGTTGATAACACTAATCGTACTTGGATTTGATATTGATTTCTTGTAAGAGAAACTTGTTTATGGGGATGAACACATGGATTCATGTTTCCAAATTCTTCTCTTGGATCTAGTAACTAGGTCAATCTCTATGGGTTGGTCTAGTGCTTTAACAATTCCCATAATAATATTTCACTCCCAAAATTCAAAGGGGGGCTTAGGGATCAAAACTTGCATGGGAATGTCCTTGAGGGCCAAGCTGCTAAGGTTGGTACCCACTTTCCATTTCTTATTTCTTACATTTGATTTTCTTATGAATTAAGGACCTTCAATGAGGACTCTAAAGTAGTCTTACTAAAGATTAAATTTGATAAGGAAAAATTTCATTGATATGGATACTACATCTAATTGGTCTTTGGGTCTCCACTTATTATTGGCCCACTTAAAAAAGCAGTTGATGTTAGGCTATAAACCATTGACTTTAGTAAAAATATAATTGGCCAATTTAGTGTCATTTTTTCCATTAAAATATCTAGGACATTGATGCATACATCATTATTTTTAACGGTGATATCAATGTAACACTCATATGGTTCTTGGTTCATGTACCTCTTTCCCATGACTCAGTCTATCCAAGATAACTTTGGGGGGATTATTTATATAGATCATGGGGACTTGTTAGGGGAGTGGTGAGCTATACCCATGCTAACCCCATATTTTTAACCATTGTCCTCTTCTCCTAGTGGGGCATCTGAGATTCCTAAGACCTATTCCCATTTCACGTGCTTGAACCATGCATTAAAAATTTGATTTTTTCCCTCTCCATTGATCCTTTCACATCTTCTTCTCCTTTTACACTTCACTCCATGTGTTTTTTATCCCCCAAAATGATAGAATAATTATTAATATATTTATTTTAAGTATAAAATATCATTCCTTACCATTGGGATCTATTTTATTGAATTATTTATCTAATAGTTTCTTATCTATTTTTTGAATTAATATTATCAAAATGTGCAAATTTTCATAGTTAACATAACTTAGACAAGGACTTGATGAGCCTATTATTGAATTCATTTTTTAATTCAAAAATAGTATTTACAAAAATGGCTCAATAATTACCTAACATTTAATTGAAACTATTTTCTTTCTAAAATTTCTTAAACATTTTAAGGATAAAGTGATGTTCATCACATCAATATTTTGATGGATGTATTCATATGGTAAGGAAGAATGAGATCAAGATTATAAAATCCATATTCTTAAATATGGGATTAGTGATTCTCCATCTAGTTGAGATAAATATCAAGGTAAAAATACATTTAAGGCTAAAGCTAATGATACTAAATCTTAATATAATAATAAGACCAATAATTTAATTAATTTAGTATTTCAACCACCTGACTAGATTGTCCTTGAACCTCAAGAGTGAGAATACATTAATTGGTTAGTTGAGATTCCTCAATATGTTCTTAAAATATTTCTTAAGTTTAATGTCATATATTTACTTTCTTGATATAAGTTTGAATCTTCTCAACATTTACCTAATAATAATGATGCTCATGAATATTTTAATTATCATAGAGCTTTAACTCATACTACTAAAAGATGTTTCTCAATAAGATATAATATTTAATAATTAATTAATAATAATCTCATACAAGTGGAAGGACACATATTAGTTTAAATAGATTAATGAATCAATATAATTTTACCAATCCCCTTATAAATCACGCCACTAAAAATACTAAAAAACAAAGATGATGTTCACATGGTATCTACAAAATAACTTCCACTAGTTTCTATTATTCATATCTTAGATGGATTAATGGGCATGGTCTAGGATTCATAGAAATAGATTCCTTATATTACATTGTATTACCATGAGATTACAATAAATTATTATAACAATGAACCATTTATCATAAAAACTTTCATATAATAACAATCAAATTTAGGAAAATGAATTATGACTAATAATGGTACAAATTTAAATATGTGTGAAATGCAATTTATTATTAAACATGGGTAAAATTATAAGGACTTCATGTTTTAATCATTGTTAGAATGGGATACAGTGATATTACTTGGAAACCTTTTGATTAATAACATTACCTATCATAATATGTCTCAATACATTGCGAGCTTAATTTCATATATTGTTAGATAATGAGACATGATTTACTAGTTGGAAACAAGTGGCTTAATCAAATAATAGTAGTCTGATAAAAATTAGTTCAATTTTCAAAGTTATTTCATGGTAACAAATTTATTAATATTAAAATCACTTCTTATGATCAACATATAAAAAACTCAACAATAGGTATTAACCAATGTTATACCAAAATAAAAAATTATACAACTTCAATTGAAAACATCTAGATTTCAACTACATACTCATACAATAATTAACGTAATATTTACATTTATTTAGGATAAATATCTTATAAATGTTTCCATTACACAATCTAATAAAATTGAATTTTTATGAGAAGACAAAACAATTCTCAGCTAATTGAAATGATAATGGTAAATATACTAGTGATGATGATTCTAGTAAACTATATTTCTCATGATTATAATTTTGATGATGCTAATGAAACATATAACTACTTATATTCATGGTTCATAATATTTTTATATATTAGTCATGGAGATAATTTTTTATCTTATTATGTGTAGGATGGGAACATAGAGAAGATTATTGGTTAGCATTATTTTATAATCTCATATACTTCAATGAAATAATATATCATATCTTTGTGCATATTTATTATTTGATATATATCTTATGTCATATATGTAATTTGGATATTTATTAGTTATTTTTTTCTTTATGATTCTTCTATCTTTTTTGAATTTTAAAAATATCTTCTTCTTTCACATGTTTTGGCTTGTTATTTATTCATTTAGTTACTTGGTTTATGTTAAATTTATTTTTTCTTTAGATCTTCCATTTGATTATTGTTTCTCATTGAAAATTTTGTAGAGAATTTCCAATTATGATAACACATTTATTGAGGTATTACACCTTAGTTCTCACTTTATTCTTATGGATGTTTTAGGTTAGTATGGATCCTCATAATCTTGTTTCTTCTCACTTTTACCCCTTAACTTGTGTATTTATTGATTGATATTTTCCTTCATGCTTCCTCTTTATTTTTCATCTTGAATATTTTTTTAATTCATTTTATTGTATTCCTCTTTTATTTATTTTTATTGGATCCATTCCTATAACTTTGATAAACATAAATAAAAATTTCCTTTCATTTATCATTTTTGGTCACATACTCTCACAATGTTACATACCATGCTTATTTACCCATAAATATTGGTTAAAATTACTCACACACATGTTGGTGAGGGTATTATTAATATATATGCATGATATATAGGTTTAAAAATGATTTTATACTTATTATTTCTTAGTAGGTTCTTCACACCAATACTTTGGCCATGTTTACAATGGGGGCATACCTACACCAAGGTAATTTTTTCAAAGGATTTCAATTTTAATATTTACCACTTTTATTTTCATATTTGTTATAAATATCTTACTATATATCTAACATTTTCTCTTACATTATTAATTTATTTATACACCTATATTTTTATAGAAACTAATAGTTTATTTAGTAGGAGTCATTGACACTTCTTTCTCCCTAAGTACACAAACTAAGGATTATACCAATATTAGGGTTGGGATAGCTCATTATAATTTTTAAAATATTCAAATATGATAATATATTCCTTCATATCTCATATGATGTCTAGATAAAACCATGAAATATGAATAATTCTAAAATCCTCAATCCACAAAATTTGGGCTAGTCTAAATTCTAATAAAATCCTAAGAAACCTATAATTTGCATTATAGTCCTCGAGTTATGATATGAAATTCATCATACTACATAATTTTTTATTGAGTCCATCAAAATATTAGATATGTCACATTTAGGAGTTTGATTTGTAAATATAGGTATCCTAGATATCATTTTTATAACAAACACATGCCATTATAATTTTACTGTGCATAAAAAGTTTCCAACACAAGAAAAGGAATTGGATTAAATGATATTATTATTATAGAGGTCTATTATTACTTAAGGTATTTGAAATTTAATGTAATTATTTTGAATCATAGAGGGACACCTTAGTCTTTAGAGTCCGTAATTAAATATAATTATTAATTCATCATTTCAATTTAATTCTTTGCCTACTACATCTCTCATAATGTTTCACTTGATCCAAAGGAGAGATTGATAATATTTGAAGTCAAACTAATGCAAGAATCCATCTATAAAACCCAAGAGTATAAAATAAAATGTCTTTGAAGTATCTTTCTAATAATTTAAATAACTCTATAAAATACATCCATATGAATAAAATATGGTCAATGACTAAAAAATCTCTGTAAAATTTTATAATGGTGAAGGTGAGTAAAAACACCAAAAAATTTAAAAAAATGAAACACTCAAATTAAATCTATTTATTATAATTAAAAATCTAAAATTTATGTTTTCAGACACTTTGGACATGATGGTGCAATCACATTTTACCAAAAATTCTCAAATGTGGAAAATTTGAAATAATCTCTCCATATAAATACGGTTTGATACTAGATTTTTAGCATTTGTTGTTTGACTTGAAGTGAAACAAAAATAAATATTATCTTTATAAAATCATCTAGATGAAATGAAAAGTCAAATATGATACATCACACTCATAAGGTGGTGAATCTATAACATCCTCTTATTTTCCAATGGATGATACCAATCCACTATATTCTTCTTGATCTATAAAAAGGGTTATGGGTTCCCTTATCCATTTTATATTAGTATATAAAATTATTAAAAAATGATCATAATAGATTTATACCATACCAAAAATACCAATGGAAGAATAAATGTACAAAGGCATACCAAAAATATCTAATTAAGTTATAAAAATAAGGATTTCCACCCATATCTTTCACAACTATAAATACATGAGATTATGCATACCCTTATCTAAAAAGAATATTTACAATAAAAGAAAAACTAATAAATTTATATTCTTGCAATGAAAGTGCATTACGTTTCTCATCCAAAATATTAATCCAACCATTAGTATAAATTTTAATAATAAATATTGTATAAAAATTAAAATTCTATAATTTTTATCCATCATCTTCCTCAATCACTACTAAATAACCCCTTCATAAAACAAAAAGGAGAATAAGTATTTATAATTTCTTATAATTTTAATCCATTAAAATTATTATCCTATATCCAAAGCTTTTTAAGTAAAGTTTTATGCCAGTGAAATATACCAAAACAATTGCTTTTCATAAACCATCTTGGAATATGAAGGAGAAATATGTGGTGAGTCCTAAAGAAGAATAAAACCTCTATTACATTCCACCTCAACCCATTTATTGATATTATGTTGTTAATTTAGAGGATAAAAAATAATCCACTTCTAATTTTAAAACAAGAGTGGAGGATAGTGGAATTTGAGGCCAATCCAATCCTCAAAAGAGTGGATACCAATATGATAATAAAATATCACTCTTGCTAGGGAATTTAAAAGATTAGATAGAGAATGGGGCTCCTTTAATTTTAACATAGTTTTCATAAATATCCATCTAGTTTAGAAACATTTAATTATAGTTTTTTTTACAAAAATATATATCCAAATTTAAAATTGACTCCAAAACCTCCCTTTTATCCCATAGAGTAATAGGCCTCATAGAATCCTAGTTCATAGTCTTTTTAATCATTTCTATAATTTTCAATGGACTTGGATGCTCTCCTCTTATCCATGGAATAAATTGAGAGTATATATCATCATAAAAAATTATTATTACATAAATGACCTTACATTAATTTCTCCCACAAACAAATTTAGTTTACATGGGTAAAACCCAAAAAACGTAGATATGCCTCACACATGATATGTTTATATTCATATGTAGAATGTTTAAGAACATCTTCAAAAAAATATGGCAAAGTAAAATTGGGTGTTTTTTTAAATATCCCTTTTATACATAAATTTTATCTATAATATTTTAATATCAAAGTATACACCTTAAGTGGACTTATACATATAAATTTTTTTGAACCAAGACTCTCAGCCATGTTGAGGTAAGATTTGAGACCATCATTTTCATTAATTAAAGATTATTTATATTAAAATACCTTACTTTTATATTCTTCAATATAATTTTAAATTTTATTGATAAGAGTGTATTTATAATTAATCACCTAAATATCCTCCTCTAAATATAAATCTAAAAAAATAGACTTCCATAACCTTTTCCCCAAGGAACCAAACAACCCAAATTTAAATTTGTATCCTATAAATTAAGAGGATGTTTTAATTCTAGTTTATTATCATATTTTTAATTACCCAAATTTTTAACCATTAATTTCTATTTGGTCATGTCTATTCTCCCCTCTATTACTCCAAAATAAAGTTTTATAGGATCACTCACAAAAGGATTTAATGAATCAGAGTCAATTTTCAACAAATTATTCCCAAAACACTTAGGTGAAGACACATCTAGAGTAAATTCAATATATATATAAATACAAAATAAAATTCTCCCATGATATGAAAATGGATTGATAATTATTTACTAAATCATCAAGGATAATTAATTTTCAATACAGTGATGAGTTAGGGCCATAGTATTAATTTTGGAACCATGAGGGATATTTCATCAATAATTATTAGAATGAATGAAGGGATACTAATAAGTATTTTATTTCTTAGAAGTGAGAGAATTAAAAAATGGTAACCAAAAATTATATTATATCTCTCCTCACATGTGATAATTATTGAATGATTTTAGTAAATTGAGGCCAAAATGATTGTAGATAATTACAGAGAAAACCCTTAAATGTACTGAACATTAACTCTTTATGAAAAATAAAAACATATTTTAATTCATTAGTCTTATATTTTACCATAAACCATATCTTTACTTCCTTCAACAATACCATAACCTCGAATAAAACTTATTCATTAACATTAACCTCCAACCATTTCACCTTGACTATTTTATCTATAAGAGAATTAACTAATTCTAAGTTAACAACCTCACTAAAACCAAATAATTTATAAAAAAACATATACCGATACTAAATTAGAAAGGACATCATGTCAAATTTAATTTATCTTTATGTCCTCATGAGAAAATGGTTTAGAACATTTAACAACTCCCATTATTATAATTCTAGAAGTTGTCAACCTTAAAGAAAGAAAGATGAGTAAACTCCTCAAAAAATAAAACTCCTTGAAGATTAATATGTATTCAATATAAAAAATAATTTTATGACTCATCCTTATAAGGGAATGTATCCAAACTCTCCCCCCCAAAAAAAATAAAATAATGACAACAGTCAAATATCCTAAAAATTGGCATAATGGCAAAACATATCATCTAAGGAAAGATATAAACAAATGAAGAAGAGAATAAATGAAAATAATTATTTAAATAAAATTTGGTGAAGAAATAAAAAATACTCAATTCAAGTAATTCCATAATATAATCATAATTAAATTATGATAAGTTTCCTCCTAGTGGTTATAAACAATTCAACCATGGTTCTTTATGATCTTGCATTGACCACTTCTATAAAGACCTCCAAAATTTCCTCAAAATTAATTTTAAAACCATTTTTATTAAATTTATAATGTATATATCTAGGGGAATCCCTTTTTTATGAACTAATAAACATCCATTCTCAACTATTCTCTATTTTTCCAAAATATCCCTCATACCCATAAATTTTTTGTAAAATGATCATCCTCTTTAGATCATAAAATTAGATCATTCATCCATTTTTGTGATGGATAAGGATATTTTTTTAATAAATATGGTCAAATATAAATTATAAAACAAAAGAATTCATAGTATTTGTATCAATATCCTCCAAATATTCTTTAGTACTTATTTCTTTTTCACTATCTTTTAAAAAAAAAATGCCTCTACTGTTTAATAATATCACAAACTTGTAGATTTAATATTAAAAAGTATAACATATATAGATAAAATAAGAAATAGTTTAATGAAAAAAAGGCTAATCAATATAAAAAATATGATAAATCTATACAATAAAATTATGTTGAAAACACATATTTTTTAGAAAAAATTACAATAGTGGGGATATATTTGTTATATTTTGGGCATCCAATGTTTCATCTACATCAATATAGATGGAAAACCATTTCTCAAACACACTCATCATAATTTGAGATTTTATTTATAAAAATTAATATAAATTTACCAATATGAAACATCAACATCTTTATAATTTAGTCTCAATATAGCATCAAAATGATAAATGACAAGGATGAAGAGGGAAAAATGGTAATGATGTTTGGCCTAAGAAGAGCCTCTAAGAAGGCGTGCCCCTTCTCAGAGACACTGGTCTAGGTCCTCTACAACATCAATGAGCAATTGTAGATGGAGGACGTCGACATCCCCCTAATGCAGGTGTGCCCTGTGCGGAAGGTGGATTTGGTGGTGGTTATGGGTGACCGTGGCCTCTGGAATGGCTTCAACAACATGGTTCTAAAGTGAGTGGAGAGGTGAATGAAGGAGATACAATAGGTAGGTGTGGGGTACATGATCATGATCATGGGTAAGAAAGGATCCACCTACTTTTAGTGGCAGCCATAGATTCCTTTGTGGATTTGTATTTTGAGACATCGATTAAGGATGTCAGGGCTGCGGGTAGTGCTATATTAGGGTTTGAGGGCATGGTGGAGCACGGCCTTTTTCTCGACATGGATATGACCATAATTATTTATAGATCTAATGGTGTCTCTATCAAATCAAAGTTATAGAGAAACCAATGGTATTTTGCAGAATTTTAATGTCCTGATAAATGCTTGTGTGTTGTTATTGTTTATTGCAATGGCAACCTGCATTGTTGGCTAGGGTATAATGCTAAAGATATATATTTTTTAGCATTATTTACCCTATGTTGTAAGTTATTTGAGGTTTCAGGTCCTTATAAAACCTAGGTACTTTTATTAGACTATGTGTGTGGTTTCAAGTCCCTGAAAAACCTGATATTGATATTGTTCTTCAGTAGGTTTCAGGACTGCTTTTCCTGGTGGTTGTTAATGCTTTATCTTTCTTGATTCTGTTAAAGGGTTTCAGGGTCCCTTCAAAACCTAATTTTACCATAATCTAAAACATGGATAATTTATTGATTTAGGGAATCTAATGTTTGATATGCATAAAACCAAAGGTAAGCTAATTTTCTTAAACACACTAGTGTAGTAAGTTTTGATCTACAAATAATGATCTAAAATTATGAATATGAAGCACCCTCATTTTCATGGTGTAGTTTTAACTCAACATAATATTAAATAAACTAAAAAAATAGATTTATTCAATGTAGGAAACATACATCAACATTTAATATGGCATGGTAAAATTTCATACTTGTATAAGACAATATTATAACATTTTATTACTCCACACAATCCATAATGAAACAAGAAGAAAAATATGCACAATAAAAATAATTCTTTGTTATCTCCTAGTTTATACAGCATGCCCCTGATAAAAGGGTGAGATATGATTATAATGTTTATTATATTACATAATATAGATCATATATATATATATATATATATATATATATATATATATATATATATATATGAAATTTAGTAATGACAACCAATGACATCCTAAAATAGAATGACAACTAGAAGCAACTAGATATCTCTCAAAATAAAAAATTTGGTATATTTTGGTAGGATCATCTAGATAAATATAATTAATGACATATATATATTCAAGGAATTATTCACACTTACAATTCAATAATGTGTAATAAAGTAACTCAGGACATAAACTAACCTAAGTGAGATTTAACATGAAGATGTTATATATCCTATACACCAACATATATTTGGTCTCCTTCATCGATGCAGTATCTTTTTATGTTTTTCTCTCCTTTAGATATGCTTTAATTCCTTAATATATTTTTCCCACTATATCCTTTCAAGTATGTGTTATTTTTTTCATATAATTTGTCCCGTTTGTAAATTATGGCTTTCAATGTCAATTTTGTTTACATGTGTCATATATATTACCTTATAATGAAATTAAATTATAATGTAACTACTATTTGTGAAACCTTTATGATATATTTACAACATAGTTATGACATATTTATGTCATATATATGTTGAATTTTTAATGTAAACAATGGAGGATATATTTATGTAAATATTACATTTAAATCTTTTAGAAAATTTGAACTAAAAACCATGAAATGTATTATTATATTTTAATTTAAGGAACCTATTGAATCTACACTAAGAGAAGAGGTATTGAGGTAAAAATATTAATATACTCCCTATTATCAAATATGGCCAAAAAATAAAAATATTAATTATTTTTGGACAAGGCAAACCAGAGTAAGGAATGTTCACGACCAAGCAAATTTAATGACTAGTAATGGTCTTTAGTGGGAATATATACAAAGATATTCAATTTTGTTATTATTAGAAGTGACATTGATGAAAATGACTACAAATAACTATGTAGATAGTACATAAATTTAATTAAAATCCCATGTGACGTGAGAGACAATGAGGCATTTACCAAACATAAAAGATTGAATTTTCATTATAAAGGAAGTGAAATACTTATATAGTTGTTATAATGTATCCCATATATGGACGTAGTTCCCAAATTATATGCATGGTGATTTTATAATAAGTAAATTAAATACTATCTACAGATTATGAGAAATAATATGGAGGGATAACATAGGAAGTATGATGGCATGATTTTTTACTATAGTAAGAATATATCTAGATGTTGTGAATGTAATAATAATACCAATATAAAGGGATAATGATACTTAAAAATCATAATCAAAATATAATATTTAGTGTATAAAAATTGAATTTGTATAATGAATACCAGAATTAGTTAAGCACTCATTCCCAAAAATATTGATGCAACAAAATAATCTTAGAGTATTTTATGAATATGATGTAAGAGGTAAAATATAAAATATTCTATGATTAATAATTAGGGGATATATTTCAATCACGCTTGGAAAAAAATTAGAGTAAAATGAGGTTTTAGTGCTTAATGAAATACTAGTGATACTTCTACAATAATATCCATTTTTAGTGCCATAGATTACCTAAGGTGTGCAACATAATATGATACCCACCATGGTGATAAAAAGGCACCAACTTAGAGATACTCATAATTATTATGATATGTATCCTATCATTTATAGCACCATAAGTAGGGATGTATTGATATCCAAGTTTTCTTATGTATAAAATCAAATATCTTGACAAAACCAGTGTGGATTATGATGGGATGTTGTGAGATATTTACATTATCTTTCATATTTTATATTAAAAATAATAAAAATAAGAAATAATAATGGGTATTTTGATGAGCTACATTTGAAATCATAATCATTAACCTTAGGGTGAACTTTGAGGTAATTAAACTAGTATAAGTTGTTCACTACCTAAATATATTAAGAATACCATATTATTATAAAAATAAAGCATATATGTTATTTAAATATTACCACATGAGATTCAAGAATTTGATCCAAAAAAAGTTGGTTCCTTTGGATGGCATCCATGGTCCTCCCTAACTCAATTATATTGACATAGAATAGGGATGTTGTGCATTAAAAAAGTAATGGAGTTGAAACCAATAAGTGCACAGTAATGATCAAGAAAGGTTTATAGAAAAGTGGAGATTGAGCCAATATATTTTCAAACTAGTTGAGTGTTGGAGGATGTGAATAATCAAAGAGAGCCTATTATGTTTTTATCACATGTTATGTATATTGGAATACATTTAAAACTCAAAATGAGGAATCATTACTATTATGGCATAATGATCAACATTTGATTTACCAGGAGGACCTTGTATTATTGATTTCCCATAGTGATATACATATTTATCCTCATGAATGTCCTCATTTTATACATAATCCTAATTGTATACTTCTTTATCCTCATTATTATTTTCTTCCTTTTATTTATCTTTATAATTCCATCTGGCCAAAAAAAAACATATTCCAAATTATCCCAAGACCAATTTGACCTATTCATTCCCAATTAAATAAACTATTGTCATAACCTATAATAAAGGGTGAATATTTGAATTTCCATCCTTTTTATTTGATATATATTTCCTTCAATTATAACCACTAGTAAATAACATCAGTATCATCCTTACTATAGAAAAATGAATACCCATTATCCAGATTTCATATACAATATAGGGAATTCAAAACATTTGTATTTACTACATCTCATTTTCTATTCCATAGAAATTTATTCACATTTGACTAAACTTTGATCAAATGTTTTTATAATTAGTTCAATGTAAAATCCAAAAATTCATAGAACAAACCCATTTTTTATTTTTAGGAGCTGCTTAAAAATCTAAAGAAAGTAAAAAATTCAAAAAAAATTGGTCAATAGAGGAAATCTATGAAAAATAATAAAATTATAATAATTCACTAAAAATTAATCATAAAACTCTAATTTTTTTAGTGTATCTTGTTGAATGATTATAAAAATTCAATAAAATATTTTCATGAAAAGAATAAGAAAAAGAAAAACTTCATCTATGCAAGGAACAAAGTCTTAGCAAACAACAAGGTGGAAAATGCAAAATAAAATGTTTATAAGATCAAAGTATTTGAAAATGATATCAATTTTGAGGCATATATACATACACATCATCATGATATTTCAAAAATTATGGAAGCATGTTAATGAGTGTCATATCAACAATCATTATGGATATATATGGAAAAAATAAGAATAATCACTATGGATATACATGGAATTAAAGGGGAAAAAATGATATGGATATACATGAAAAACAAGGATAAAACACTAAGGATATACATGGAATTAGGGTAGTGTAATGAAATTTGAAATAAGTAGATAAATATATATTGATACGCATTTAATCTAAATAATAACTATTTTGGTCATGTATGAAATCATACTAGCACAACAAAATATGGAACATGGAATTAGAGGAGAATTCATTGTGTATAGAAACCAAGGAGGACAAACTATAATCATGAATTCAATCATAGTAGTGCAGTATAATTTCAAATTAAATTTAGTGAGTTATCACCTACCAAGATTATAAATGGGTGGTTGGATGATCAAATATGGAGGCAAGTGTGTAATGGTTTGAAGAACACTCATTACTTGGTAAATTTATATGTTTTGAAGATAATACATGTCAAAGATCCATGGTATGTTATGTACCTATGGATATTATATTATTATGTGTATGGGTTTATGGATATGTTGACATGTGGAACACATCCCTATTAGTTATTTATATAGGGGTAATTTATGGGGTCAAATGTGTAACTTATGGAATTATTATATTAGGTAATGAGCTAACATGCATTTGTATTAGGATTGTACCCATCCATTATTAGTGATTTTAGCCTATACAAGGAATATGAAGATAATTATGAAGTATATCATGTAAATGTAAAGTCTTTTATTTTGTAGAAGCATATTGGAGGTTGTCCCCTTAAATTAGAATTCCCATATTGGGATATCTTCAAGATTTATTCATTATTTAAGGAGTATTGTATGGTGTATCCCTACCTTGATGGTATTATATATTTACTAATGTATTGCATATTAGAGAATATTTTCCCACCAATATATATTATTTTTATCTTAATTATATTTTATATATAGTTTAATTTATTCTATTATTATATTTGAAGATCACACCAATTAGATAAATAGTAGGAGGATGGTGAACATAGTGCATGTTAAAGTTAATGAAAGAATAAGGACACCTAGAGATGAAATTCAACCAAGATTGGGATCTTAATATTGCAAAGACCATTAATGTAGAAGAGGAGTAATGGGTTTAAATAATGGATTCTAGATAAACCTTAGAATGGAAGGTAATCTATGAGTGCCCCCAAAGAAATAATAAAGATTAAAAACCCAATAATAAATTATCTGGTGTGCAAAGGTGAGATATCAAAAATGTACACAATATTTTTTCATATCCAAAACACCATGAAAAATTCAAGATAAGCACATAAAGTATGTTAATGAAAACAGTACGAAAAATCATAAAAAAAAGAGGGCATCCTTAGGATGGATCACTTTGAGAGTTAACCAAATTAAATTTTCATAACTTTTGGATAACAATGAATGCTAGGGTGATCTATGAAGTGAAATCTATGAAAATCAATCATTATAGGTGTGGGGGGATATATACTAGTGTTGACAAGGATGGTTGAAAAGAAGGTCACTAATATGAAAGAGTAGTAATAATTTGTTTGATGGTAGGTGAGTTTTGAGTTGGTGAAAGTCATTTTTTAATCCAATGTACATTTAAGGAAAATTAATTAATATATAAGACTTTATCACAATATAATGAATTGGTCATAAAAACATTGGTAATCAACCACAAATTTTGTGTGTTGTATGGAAGTGTTGGTCAAAAGTATTAAAAAAACTAGTGGATGGTGTAGATATCATGCATTTTAAATGAGCATTGAAAATAACCTAAAACATTTTTTTGATATTATTAAAATAGAATAAGATGGACAATGAATCATTTTATGTTTGATGTTTTAACCAGAAAAATTAAATGGAAATTAAATGACTAGCATAATTCTTGGCATTACAAATATGGATGATGATTTCAAATAGATATGAGACTAACTAATAAATTAATATTATCTATACTAGAGAAGTAATAAATTTGAATAAGCCATGGTATTTTGGAATAAACTTAATAATAATAATAATAATAATAATAATAATAATAATAATAATAATAATAATAATCTATTGGCACATAGATATAGGGAGGTGAATTGATTAATCATTGGATGGAAAGAAAAAAAATGGTGAAGGAAGAAATGGCTAACAGATAGACAAAAGTAATGAAAAATTACTCCCTAGGATTTTTGAAATGAATAAAATGGAATAGATATACAAATAATATAAAATGCTAGTGGATAATGCCATTGGTTTTAGAGGAGATGATGTGGCAAACAAAAAGTAGGAATTTCATCTACCTAAAAAAAGTAACTTGAATATGTAAAATCATATAATGGGGTATTTTAACAAGAAATATTGGCTTGGGAGGATCACTTTCACCTTACCAAAATATAAAATTGAGAACTAAAAATATATTTATGACATTAAAATAGAGTTTTAAGCATTGAAATAACTATAGCCTAAGTAGTTTTGGGCTACAAGAGAGATATTTAAAGGAATAGGAAGTGTAAGGAAAGGTCTTGAAATGATAAAAAAATTACTAAAAGAGGAGAACCAAGGGAGGAAATGATAAATCCAAATCAAATTACTCATTGAGTGTTAAGGGAAGTAATATGATAACCTAAATAATAATATTGAACTAATGAATAATTGGATATTCGATGGTGTGATGGGAAGAAAAATCATTTTTGAAGAAGTTGTAGCTACTGAAGAACATGGGGATGGGACCCAATATTTTATCATAGTTGGTTACTAACCTATGGGTTGTCACCCTTGGGGTATAATTTTTGGATAAATTAATAAATTAACACTTAGATGGATAGGCCATGGTGATGAAATATAGAAGCATGTTAGAGTGTAGATGAAGGTTGATGGGATATATACAAGTGATTCTCAAACTACAAAAGGAAAATAATTTATTATTGGATAAAACCAAAGAAAATAACTTGATGGACAAAAGGATTATTAAATCAATTAGGAAGAATTTGATGAAATTTAAAAATAATATTCTTGAGATCATGACCAAAAATAAAATTATAAGATAGAATCTCAAAGATAAGATACAAGAAATGGTACATGATTTGACTACAAGATTGCCTTATTAAATTAAAATAAATAATGAAAATATTTTTATATAATATTGAGATGTGATATAATTATTTAAAATAGGGAAAATAATTCCACATGAGAATCATATAATAAACCCATCCAATTCTCTATGTTGAATTTTTAAATAACTAAGGAGTGTCTTAAATTGGAGGATGCTAACATGGTTACTATTGCACAAAGTTCAATAAACACCCCAAATAGGGTAAAATTTACAAATAAATGGAGTTATTTTATTCTTAATGGTGAGACAATAAGTAATTTTCAGCATTTTTGTGGTGTAAAATTTAAGAAACTATTCATTTTTAGCTACATGACTTTTTAACCACATTCACGTCAACCAAAAAAAATGATTTTACATTATATTTGTATATCTTGATAAAAAATAATAAAATAATAAATAAAAATAAATATATATAGTAAAAATAAATTAAAAGTAAAAACATTTTATTTATTTTTACATCACTTACTAAATTAAAAAAAACATAGGTTTTTTAATTAGGGTAAGATCTAATAATCCAACACATGATTGCAAAGGAAGGAAAGACAAAGGAATTATTAAAATTCTTGTGGATGTCATACAATATATTAATATTCATATTGGCTAGTGTATGCATGGTTTATGTTGACCTTTTGTATGCATGGTATATGGTTTAATATTCTCAATATACTAGGATACAAACAAGGTCATAACAATAGATCATATGTATACTTGCAAGAGTAGGTAAGGAATTAAAATAACCATAAACCTAGTAGAGAGTAATCCACACTCAAAGTTAAACAGGGTAAGGTTCAAAATATTAATCCTATGTTATGGGGTGTAGGTATCAATAGGTCTCAATATATAGATAAATTATTATAATATTTATTTTAAATAGGTAACCAATGATATAATAAGGATATTTCCTGCAAGGAACTAAGAAAATAAAGGTAACCTAGATTCAAAAAATCTAAAATTACTAAACTAATAATAATATAAGTGGTGAAATGGTTAGTGAATAAGTGTTGTATGAAACCTAAGGTGGTAAATGGTAAGCCTAAGTACCCTTTTATCCATAGAAACTTATTTTTTATAATTATGAGCATAAAAAAGGATAAACAACACATCTACAATAGCAATGATCAAAATAAAATATAATCTACTAAGTAAATAAAATAAAGAGAGTAGGGATAGAGATACTTACATTTGAGTGAACTTTATAGTGCTTTAATATACCCTTTTAGCTCAAGTGGCCTTTGAAACATATGTTTAAGGTTGAAAACATTAAAATGGAAATAATTCATTGATATCCTTAGATGGGTACTCCAAATACTAAGATAAATCCAAAGCATGACTCTTCCTATTGGGATTCAAAGACATTTACATAATATGATACCTCTAAAATAAGACTCTAAACCTCTAACTATTCATTTTACAACTTAAAATCATAAATTCAAGTACAAGTAGAAAATTTGAGTGTTTTATATGGTTTAGGAATGAAATATGACCCCTATATATACATATACAGTACCTGAAACTAACCTTGAACTCTATGTTAATAATATCAACTAGGCCAATAAAGTTGAAAGGATGCCAGCTAACATATAATTATATTATCTACAATAATACAATACAACTGATAAATACATAACTCAAAACTATATTGACCAAATTAACATATTACAAGGAGAGATAAGTACAAAATAAACTATATTATCCTAGCTAATATAATAGGATTATAGGGTGGCTATAAAAATTGAATGAAAAGTAGACATAGAGATAATATGGAAAGAGACATAGAGGAGGTCACACTAATAGTAATTGAAGCATGAGTAGATGGTATGTAAACATATCTATAAAAGTATGCTTATCCAATCCCTCCCCATGTTGGTGCATCGTTTAAGGCATCCAATCAAGTATATAGATGCACTAACATGTCCCTCTAAGAGACATTGTCATTAAATTTATAAATTATAAATATTAATTACATACATATACCCCATTAAAATATCATCACATGTCACATTATTATAATGTGGGATAGTGTTTTAGGATAGAAACATATGGAATAGAAAAGAGAATAATTCAAAATAAATATTGAAATAACTAGAAGTAAATGAAATTAAATAAATGGAAATATGTAGTTTACTTACTTTGCCAATGAAATAAATGATTTTGCATGTGTTTTAACTTATGGAAGGTACCAAACTCAAAGTTATATATAAATAATTGAAAATAAGAAAAAAAACAACTTTATACAAAAGTTATTCATTAGTACCATTATATTCCTTACTTATCCAGGATCCTTAGGTTTTTTTTTTTTTGTCAGAGAGATCTATAGAATTTAATGTATGATAAAATATGGAATGTAAAAGATCAAAATAGGAATTTTCAAGGTTAGGACTCTATAATGTGATGATGTTATGTATGATATATGTTTCATTATTTTCTACTAAATTTGAATATATGCATCATAAAAAAGAACAAATTTAATTTTAACCAAATGATAACCTAAGTAAGTAGATATAAAAAAATAGATAGATTTAAGATGTGTAAAAAAATATTATAAATCAATCATTATAAGAAAAATGAAAATTTAAGTCAAAAAAAGGGGATGAAGATAATTTAATATGACTGTAAAAAAATATAATGTAAGATAAGTTAGAACTTAAATCAAACAAGGACATATAAAATAACAAAGTAAATACTCTAATGAGTGAGAACTCAAAATGCATGGTTGTGTTAAAGCAAAATGTATAAATACATGACCATATAGAGACATATATATAATGATGGAGATGGTTTGAATATTAAATGTGATTGGTGTTTGTGAGGAAGGTGTGGTTATATTACCCAAAGGTATTACAATGCAACTCACAAACTAAATATCCAAGATGCATCATACATGCAAGGTAAAATTCAAATCTAAAGAAAAAAACTAAAAAATAAGAGTATAAATAAGAGGGACATGGTTAAATAGAAATAATATACATTAAGGGGATACTTGAAATGAAAAAAATAATATATAATGAAGCAAAGTTCCATAAGGGTGATGTATTAATCCTTAGTGGAGACAAGACACTCTAATCAAGTGGACAAGGCTAAGATATTTTGACATCAAAGAATTATATAACCCCACTTATAAAGTGTAAGATTGAGATAATAAGATAAGTATAAATATAATCCCATAAATAATAGATACATGAGAAATAAAATGGATCCTACCTTCCCACAACATGTTCTCCACTCCTCAGTACCCCTTAGAAATCCATTGGTCTAATATGAATATTAGGTACTAGCATGACAAATTAAGTGTCACCATAATCTCTAACAAATGAGATACCTCTTATCCAAGTATATTAGCCTACTAAAAAACAATTTAACTTGACTCTATCATGAGGTTGACTATGGATTTTGAGCTTTGAATATCTTATGGGGTGTGTTAATAAAAAACTCCACATTTTTTAGTGTGATGTGAATTTTAAAATAATTGCATTTTAAAATTATATTTTCTTATGATTTATATTTTAACTCTTTTATTTTTTTATATATTCCTCCTCCATAAATATTTTGAAAATTTGAAATGGGTTTTAAAGATAACAAGCACTAGACAGCCTACACTTTGATTCTAGAGAGGATAACCTAAAGATCAGGATGCCTACTGACTCCTAGGCTTTTACTTAAGAAAATAATGCAATCTTGAAACCAAAAAAAGTGTGCATCAAGTGAAATGATATATAAATATGGGGATCATGGAAAATTCAACCATGTTAAATTTTTTCCAATGAATATATGATACTATTTAACCATAAGAAAGGAGATTTTTACCTCAAAAATGACTAAGTAAAAGGAATGATGTAAATCAAATCATAAAAATGAAACAATAAGAAGTGAAATGGTATGTGAGATGATAATAATGTCATTGTGGAATCCATAATAACCTACATAGGAACTAACACAAGAGATGATAAGAAAAATTATCCAAAAAGAGGGGTAACCTAAAAAAAGGATACCAATAAATCACAAGGAAATGAAGGTCGACTAAAAGACACTATAAAATGTAAATAATAAACCTGAAGGTGATACCAAAGATTCATAAAGGAAAATCTAATTGACTATTCACCATCCAAAAATAGGGGGAAAATATAAATATATCAAATATCATAAAATACAACAATGATCCACTATAAAGTGTGATAAAAAAAACTATAAAGTAAATAAGATGCTGCAATTATAGTGCTAGAAAGTAAATATGATGATATGAGAAAGATATGAAAAATGAGCACCACATATTTTAAATATAATAATATTATAATTAATCATGGGACATATTTAATATAAATAAAACCTTAAAATAATTTCTAACTAATTAAATTAAATATATGCATAAACATAATTAATAACATCTATCAAGTCTTGTTGTAACTGGTATCTAATCCAAAACATAGTTAGTCTCTTCAACCTTTTTCAAGATTCATGCAAGAACTTCCTTTTAAATGATCACTAAGGAAAATTTAGGAACTCTAGAAAGAGGAGGACATGGAACCTATTGATGAGAATAACATACATGAAGAGGATGAGATTCCACTCAAGAATGAATGGGGCACACATCATCTAGTCTAAGAGCTAGTTTTGGCCATAGGGGAGGCTGATCCTTCATATTAAATGGGCCATGAGAAGGTTGATGAGGATATTGATTTATGGGCCTAAAAAATATCTAAAATGCTATTAAACAGTGTATGCACATTATATTTTCATCTTTTATCAAATACCAATGCTTTACATCTTGCAAGAACCCATTTAGACTCAATCTCAATGAGTGCATGCCTTAATGGGTGCACCAAGAAAGGGGTGGGTAGACCTTTGGTGCTTCACAGGATTATTATCCTTTATTTCCACATTATCACCAATACTAGGTCAATTGGGTTTACCTTGTATAATTTTCAACCTTTGATTACTATATAGGGTCAACTAGGTTAATCCTATACTAATTTTGGTATTTTAACTTGAGATCTTCATCAATGTCATGTCCCCTTTTTCATGGACATTGACAGACTTGATGATTAGCCTATTATGTGACCTTCGTAGGCTGATAAGATGGATAGAGGGTCATAATGGAGCTTGGCTTGACGTTGATTCACAAAATTTCTACATTTGGTTTTCATTCGGGCTTGTTCAGACATGTTTGCCTGAGCTCCTATTATTTAGGGATATTTGGCACTCAGCAGACCATCCTTGGTATGGCATGATCATGTGCGGAATCACTCCCTGGTTCACCAGCTTCAGACGGTTCGAGGATCCAACATGTATTAAGGGAGATATTAATATTTGATTGATTTAATCAAATATTAATTATTTGGTCTAATTTTAAATTAGATATTAATTAATTATTAATTAATTAATTATTTGGTCTAATTTTAAATTAGATATTAATTAATTATTAATTATTTGGTCTAATTTTAAATTAGATATTAATTAATTATTAATTATTTGGTCTAATTTTAAGACCCTAATTCTAATTTAAGAATCCCAAGTTCTAATTTGAGGAATTCTAATTTAAGAACCCCAAGTTCTAATTTGAGGAAATCTAGTTTTAGAAAAAAAACACACCTTTGAGGGTATAAGGGTTTCTCATGGGGGAGAGTTTGTATTCAGCCATTGATTATTGATTATTGATTTTGAAGAATTCTTCTGTGAAGACTGAGCCAAGGGTTCCAGGATTCCATTGCAGTGGAGAACGTCAACTCTTCATTGTGTGCGATTTAGAGGCTGTGAGATATCAACTAATTTATTGCCAAATTGAGAGATAGCTTCATATAAAAGTTATCACAGAGGTATACAGATTTGAGAGATAGCTTCACACAGAAGTTATCATAGTATTTTAGGTATTTCTTGATTTAGTTTATGTTTTGTTTCAATAAATCATACAGAGAGAGATCTACTGTATTAGATACCATAAATTTCCAGATCAGGGATCAAACAGATAGGTTGTGCTAAATTAGCGGCCGTACGAAGTCCGTACAGGTCCATACAGATCCACACAGATATCGACATCGATAGACAGAGATCCCTAGTGACTGACATCGGCCGTCTGAGGACCGACGTCGGCAGATAAGGACCTACAGAGACCGACGTCGGTAGTATATCGACTGACATTGGTGACTGTGTGTACGACACAGTAGGCCGAGACTTCCAGATTCATATTTGTTTCCAGATTTGCACAAGATCAGAGTTTTAAAATAGTATTGTAATATTCTTTGAGGTGCATGACATAGATCTATTGTAATAGTCTGAGCAAATAAATAAGAAATTATATTGTGGTAATTTGTTTATTTGAATTGATATTCTGCAAGTTTGTATCCAGATCAGAGCTTTTGTGCAAATAAAAGAGCCCCTAAGTAAGGGACATCATAGTGGTATCAGAGCTTTTGTGCAGATAAGAGAGCCCCTAAGTAAGGGACATCACAGTGGTATCAGAGCTTTTGTGCAGATAAGAGAGCCCCTAAGTAAGGGACATCACAGTGGTATCAGAGCCAATGTCTTGCCATCTTGTTGGGTAGTTTGGGTAGGTTGAATCAGCGAAGTATCCATGATGTCTTCAGGTACTCAAAAGTAGTGGGACAAGGATATGAAGAAGTTGAAGCAAGGTTTGAACCAGTTGGTTGAAACCCAGAGGAGGATGAATGAAATTCTTTCAGATCCTACATTTGAAGACAAATTAGTACGGTATATGGCATCCATTCGTAAAAGGTCCACATCACAAAACAGAACAAAGGAGAAACAAGAGGTCTCTACAGGGGTTGAGGGCAGCTCTACACCAGTTGTTAGACATGTTGATTTGACTTGAGAGGATATGAGGGCAGCCATGGGGAATGAGTTGTCTATATCAGCTTTGCAAGAAGTTCCACTTGAGACTTCTACATTGGAGACCAACATAGAGCATGCTAATGATATGGATAATAAGAGTATGGATTCTTTGCATGATCATATTGCTCCTTCATCTTCACATCAAGAACATCAAACTTGGATGGATATGGAAAGGACCCAAAATTTATGTGATATGTGGTCATGAAAGGCCAAGGAGGCTAGATTAGTGGTTGCCAATGCGAGGCAACATCTTCAAAACATAAGGAGACAAAAAGGAGTTACAACAAGTTCTTCTTATGATGACTTACAACGAGATCTATAGGGGTCATAGTTTCAGTCAGAAGAGATGACCATGGAGTTAGATCATTTGCGGTCTTCACCAGCCCCAGAGCCAGTTCAGTTGTATAGTGAGGTTAGTACATTGAGTGTTGATTGTGAGTATGTTCCTATAGTTGTAGCTGAGGAACCCATTGTGGGGGCTAACACACATGTTCAAGTATTGGGAGTACCTGATTTTGATGAGTTTGAGATACCAATGGAGTCAAGTTTCCAGATTGATTATTATCACATAGATGATAGTGTGGTACAATTGGTTGTGCCACCTTTATAGAGGGATCAGTTGTGGTGTGTGGGGGAGTATGTTGATGCTTCCACATATAATTTTTACTGCACTAAATCATTCATGGATTATTTGCTGGATAGTGCAGGTATTCATCTGGACTCACATAAGGTGTCAGAAGGTGTTCTCGTCTGAGGTACTGGTGCTATTAGTAGATTGGGTGGTGAGATTATAGGGATCCTATCCACTATGCTACCTCACAAGGATTTTGAGGTGGGGTATGCTCATTATTTTTCTCTTGACCCAGAGTTAGATGATTTGATTTCATGTAGGTGTGGATTGGATCCAGTTTCTTACCATCCATTTTGGGATGGCTTGGCACCATCTTCTATAGATGGAATTGGTAGAAGTTACACAGACTGCAGTATCGACACATCTAGGGCAGTTGTGATTTTAGATATTGGTTGAGTTGCATTCGCCAGTTTGATTGTGGATTCCTCTTGGTTATACTACAGAGGATATTTTAGGAACTTGCATTGATTTACAGTAGTGTAGAGCATAACTACATTTGGGATCTAGGTGGATCGAGTGGTTCATTATTCCAAGATTGCTTGGGGACAAGCAATTTCTGGAGGGGCAGATTGTCATGTCCCCTTTTTCGTGGACATTGATAGACTTGATGATTAGCCTATTATGCGACCTTCATAGGTTGATAAGATAGATAGAGGGTCATAATGGAGCTTGGCTTGACTTTGATTCACAGACTTTCTACATTTGGTTTTCATTCGGGCTTGTTCAGACATGTTTGCCTGAGCTCCTATTATTTAGGGATATTTGGCACTCAGTAGACCATCCTTGGTATGGCATGATCATGTGCGGAATCACTCCTTGGTTCACCAGCTTCAGACGGTTTGAGGATCTGACATGTATTAAGGGAGATATTAATATTTGATTGATTTAATCAAATATTAATTATTTGGTCTAATTTTAAATTAGATATTAATTAATTAATTATTTGGTCTAATTTTAAATTAGATATTAATTAATTATTAATTATTAATTATTTGGTCTAATTTTAAGACCCTAATTCTAATTTAAGAAGCCCAAGTTCTAATTTGGGGAATTCTAATTTAAGAACCCCAGGTTCTAATTTGAGGAAATCTAATTTTAGAAAAAACACACCTTTGAGGGTATAAGGGTTTCTCATGGGGGAGAGTTTGTATTCAGCCATTGATTATTGATTATTGATTTTGAAGAATTATTCTGTGAAGACTGAGCCAAGGGTTCCAAGATTCCATTGTAGTGGAGAACGTCAACTCTTCATTGTGTACGATTTAGAGGCTATGAGATATCAGCTGATTTATTGCCAAATTGAGAGATAGCTTCATACAAAAGTTATCACAGAGGTATATAGATTTGAGAGATAGCTTCACACAAAATTTATCACAGTATTTTAGGTATTTCTTGATTTAGTTTATGTTTTGTTTCAATAAATCATACAGAGAGAGATCTGCTATATTAGATACCATAAATTTCCAGATCAGGGATCAAACACATAGGTTATGCTAAATTAGCGGCCGTACGAAGTTCGTACAGGTCCGTACAGATCCACACAGATACCGACATTGGTAGACAGAGATCCCCAGTGACTGACATCAGCTGTCTGAGGACCGACATCGGCAGATAAGGACCTACAGAGACTGACGTCGGTAGTATATCGACCGACGCCGGCGACTGTGTGTTCGACACAGCAGGCCGAGACTTCCAAATTCATATTTTTTTCTAGATTTGTACAAGATCAGGGTTTTAAAATAGTATTGTAATATTCTTTGAGGTGCATGACAGAGATCTACTGTAATAGTCTGAGCAAATAAATAAGAAATTATATTGTGGTAATTTATTTATTTGAATTGATATTCTGCAAATTTGTATCCAGATCAGAGCTTTTGTGTAGATAAAAGAGCCCCTAAGTAAGGGACATCACAGTGGTATCAGAGCTTTTCTGCAGATAAGAGAGCCCCTAAGGGACATCACAATCAACCCTTTGGCTGACCTAGCTTAGGACCTAGTGATTTATCTCTTGAAAACATATAGGGTCGACTAGGTCAACCCCATAAAACTAACATATTTAGAAGGATTTAAGGTGAGATCCACCTATAAATAGAAGATAATTTTATTATTGTTTCAAGATAAAATCAAGATTTATTATTTTTTTGTGATTATTTACAATCTGCTCTTCCACTATTCTACTTGAGGAATCTTAGCTTAGTGCTTTTACTTGGAGAATCTAGTCTTGTAGATAATTCTTGAATGTTTTGGCCTTAGTTATCCTTAAAAACCACAACAACCTCTTGCAAGGCACCTTTGTCCAAGGGAGAGATTGATTCTTAATGGATTCACATTTAGGTAAGTATATTATAACTTTATTCTCCTCTCATTAGTAGATATAAGTAACATAAGTATTAGCTCGAATAATTTTACTCTTCATATTCAATCTATTAGGGTCTTACTCATACTTATACTAATCAAGATTATACTATACATGTTTTAATTTCTTTACTAACCCCTCATATTGTGCCACAAGCTTTGGTGTGCACTAGATTAGATTTACTTTCTTGTTTATTAGAATATAGTAAACACTAAACCTGGGAATCTTTTAGGGTTGTTGAATGATTCTATTAGACTGTAGTCTTTGGAACCCTTCCTAGCATGGTGTATTATGACAAGTGATCCCATAATCAGGTCTAGAGGATTCCTATATTGGTCATGCTTCTACTTAAAAAATGTATTCCCAATCTGAAGTGTAGGTGTACTCTATCTTCTCTGACCCATGATTGGTTTATAAACATGATACATTTCTAGTTGCATACATTCTAGTGAACCCAACATGAACTAACCCTTACAATATTTTTTTACCTTTTTTCATTTATTTCTTTCATCATTATTTTTGTTATATATTTTCTATACTAGATTTATTTTATTGACACAAAATCTAACTTTTGTGTAAATTATTTGAGGTACAAGCAATTGGATCGACCCTATTAACCTAGTATAGGTTTTCAGATTTCCAAACATCTAATATAAACTACTAGGTTGACCTAGTCAACTCTATACTTTTTGAGACATTAGGTTCATCATACTAGGTCAACCTAGTCAACCTTGTATATTTTAGGTACTTGGTAGCAAGTTTCTATAAATCTTGATCATCCCTATCAACCTAGTTAACATAATTTGCAAGCATATATTAAGGTTATTGAACAACAATATTCATTCTCTACATCTCTGATCCACCAAGGTTCCTTTCTATCTCTCTATTTATTTCATCATAGTATTTTCTTTTACAATTTTAGCCTTTAAAAATACCCTTTCATAGTCAACTAGATTGATCTTGCCAATCTAGTTCTATGTTCTATGTGTTTTCTAGAAAACTAGGTCAACTCTACCAACCATATTCATTTCTAGACCTTCCTTCCATAGTATAGGCTTGAAAATATCGACCCTATTATATATTTTATTCATATACTTTTGACTATATCAACATTATACCTTGTTTCATGGTTGGAATTAACCTTATATGCTAGTAATTAGTTCACACATTATTTTATTATTGTTTGCATGATTATAATGGATCACATAGATTAATTAGGTGGTTTTAAATTAATCATTTAGTTTTAACTATTTTCTATTTTATACACATATGGCCAAATCACAAAATCTAAACAAACATTTTAAAATTTGTCTACCCAAGGCAAACCTACTTGGATTTCATCACTAAGGGGGAAGTTGACTTGATACTTTAGTAGAGTATAAAGTATGGTTAATGGTATATTATGGCTAAGCACCCAACACCCTTATCATTTCAATGTGTGAAGTGAGGGGGTAGGTCCCAATACCAAGATTGTATCATTTCCACTATAGTCCCTTTCATCCCAAACTACTTGAAACCATCCATAGATTGCTATTCTAGTTCATTATTTACAACCAACTTCCCATGACATTAAAAATCATATCTTAATAATCTAATAAACATTTAGTTTGACCAATTAGTTATCTATTTAATTTCTAATTTGATTTCTTGCTCTTTGCTCAATTGTATTTTTTATTAAAAAAATTTCATTAGCCAACATTGTTGAAAGGTTTTGTGTTATGTGCTTCAATTGGATTGGTTAGTGTTAATCCAATTGATTCTTTATTTCCTTTCTATCATTTATTTTTATATTTCTTGAAAAAATTTATCTTATTTTATTTCACAACTTATCATAGGATTCTTAACTTTCCCTTTCTATTATGTTGGGTTGACCTAGTTGACCCTATATCTTTGTTAGCCTCTATTCACTATATTAGATCAACCCAGTCAACCCTATACTATTTTCAAGCCCTATTTTCTTTGTTAGGTTGACCTAGTCAACCCTATACAACTTTATACCTTCCCTATTCATTAATATATCTCTCTATTTCTCCTTTGGATTTTATTCATTCCTCTTCAATCATAGTTAAATATCTTATAAAAATCTTCTTGGATAGCTTGAATTCATTTAGATACTATATGGGATGTTCATTTCCCCCTTTCTTTTCCTCCCAATAACACCATCACTCTTGGGGCACCTCTTCTCCTTCTTCATCTATGAACTTCAATATGGTGCAAATAACACCTCAAGATAAAGTTTATGGATCTAATTCTTTCCTTAACAAGAAACTTCTCGTCTTTAAAATATTCAAACTAATGTGGGAGTAATTGATACATGTTTAATTAATAATCCTTCTTCTAATAATCCTCCCCCTAACACCAATTTATGGAGTGTTCCTACCAACACCAACCCACATCTTGATACAACTTAAATTTTAGCCCAAGTTATCTATAAAATGAACATAATGAAAAATTTTAACACCAACCAAATGATGCAACTTCAACAACACATAATCAATGTGTCTAATCAACCTCCAACTATGCATCCTCAGGTTAATCCCAATTTCATTCCTCCACCTCTTTGAGATGCCTTACAAAATGCTATTCTTCAACCTATAATAAATAATAAGATGCTTCAAACCATTCAAATGAGCCTTTAGATCCTTTCATTATATCCATTGATATTGTTAACACATATTGAACTATCAAATATAATGGGACTAAAGACCCTGCCTCATTTCTCAAAGCCTTTAACAACCTTTACAAAGAGTGTATCCAACTAGTACCTTTGCCACTACTAAAACCTTACTGAAAACCTTCACTGGTGATGTATTAGAATGGTATAATCAACTTCCCCAACATTATATTTTTAAACTTGAAGATTTGGTTAATCCTTTGGTTAAAGAGTTTCAACACAATCATCTTCCCAAAAATTGTCTTAGTGACTTTATCAATGTTAAGCAATCTCCCACTGAATCAAGTAATGAATCTATCAAAAGATTGAAATTTTTAGCTCATAAAGCTAACCATAACATGAATTATGATAACTTATTCAAACTCTTTATTAACACTTTGACTCCCACTCTTAAATATAAGGTTTGATCCTTTGCTCCCCAAACAATTAATGAAGCTCTTGACCAAACCAAATGTCAAGACTTTATTATGAAGCAATTCAAACCTAATCCTAATCTTCTTAAAGGATATTTCAAAACATCTAATGCTATCACTAGTAATACACTGCAAACCAAGATAGGAGTTGCCAAAACCTATGTCCTTCACCTTCTAATACACCTCTTTTGGTTTAGTAAATGAAAAAAAATTCCACCCTCAAAACCTTTCATCTATCCCAATGCTCATCCTAAGTGGTATAGCTGCAATCTATTTTGTTTTTTTGATGTCAACATTGGGCATTCTCATGAATCTTGTAGAGTGATCACTAAATTTGTGGTTTGCTATATGCTTGGTGATTCATTCAATCATGAAGTTATGATGAATATTCATCATCAATAATACACCATTGCTTCTCAAAAATGACATGATTCCAAAGCTTCTACCTCTAATAACCAAAAATATTCTTCAAATAATCAATCAAATTTAAAGGATGTTTGTGTCATTGACATTGATTATGACCAATATTTTAAAAATTATCAATATTTCAATACTATTATGATCAATTATCATCATAAATAGGCTCATAAATATCTCATTACCAAACCTAAGAAGCCATATTTAAAGGAACAAATTCTTAAATATACTACCACTACTAATGTTCTTTCAAAATCCTAAGAGGAACCATAACGTCCTTTCAATCCTCTAACTTAAACTATTCCTCCAAAGTCTAATTTACCTCATAAAACTCATGTTGGTTCTTATAAGTTTCATTAGAATTTTTTTGAAGAAATCAAATGTATGCCTTATAATATTCCACTTATGGAGTTGGTTCATACTTATCCCTATCATCATAAATTCCTTATGTAACAACTATAAGAAATTGAACATCCATCCTCCATATATGAAGAACCACCTTCTACTGAATCTAAAACTACCAACATAAATACCATTGAAACTATGTGTCCTTCTTCCAAGCCCTCTATTAAATTTATTGAAGAGGACATGATCAATGATGAAATTCTCTTTCATGATAATGATCCACCACTTTTCATAAAATTAGCCATTAACACCACTCTTATCCATAAAGTTTTAGTTGATGAAGTTTCTAGTATTAGTTTAACATCTTTATGGCTCATCCAACAACTCAGTTATAAAAAAGATCATCTCAATCAAACCCATCTTACTTTTCATGGTTTTCATAATATAATTCAAAAACCACTTGGTTGTATTTTTATTCCATTAACCATTGGACCTAATACTATTCAAACCAAGATTATGGTCCTTGATCTTCTTTTATATTTCAACATACTCCTTTATCATCCATGGATTCATAAAATGAGGTCCATTTCTTCTTTTGGTATCCAATTTGTTAAATTATTACATAATGGAAAATGGTATAATAATGAAGCTGATCCCAACCCATGGAGAATTAAGCTTCCAAATCATAAATCACAATATCATATTCCTACCATTCATAAAATTAATAGTGACCCTTTACCTAAATTCATCAACATGAATCTTGATTTACAAGTTAATTTTATATATTTTGATGATGATGAACCCAATGATTTTAAAAATAATTGAAATAATACCAAGTTACCTCCCTACATTTCACAATGACTTCATCTTTATTTATTACCCAGGTATCATACTATTCCTCTTGTTGATAAGATTACCAATTTTTTCCCTCCATGAAATGATTAGGAGCCTTATTTACTTCAAGATGCCTTCAATTCCAATGATTTTGGAGTGGCCAAATTATTTCAAGATTATATCATCGTGTATCCTCATACATTTAGTAATATTGGGATTTCACCATCTAAAACTCCCCCTGATTCTAAAGCATGTACAATTTCTCCAACATATGATGACAACTATATAATGGCCCAAGATCAATATGGAGACTTGGATGTCCAACATACAAAAAAATTTATCTCAAATTCATGATTTTAATTGGTATGTTCATACCATTTATGTGGATCATACCTTAGATCCTGAGGGTCATGTGCCTCTTACCAATTCTCTTCTTATCAATACTCTTTGGGTGGTAGAGGAAATTATACCTTCCAAACCTCTATAAATTTATACATATTATTTACCACCTATCAATCCAATAATTACCTCTAATCCTTCTCCCATCATTAAACCCATTGATATTCCAACTCCTTCTGATCTATCTACTTCTTCTACTCCTGAACATACAGTAGATGCCAAAGCAACCAATGTTCATTAGATACATTCTGAGTATGATCACCATGGAAATAAAATTGTTGATCTTGAAGTAGATATAGAGTATTATGGTCCTATTTTTACCTTGACTAGTGATGAAGATACCCTTAAGTTAATTTATTCCTGAAAACTTCAAGTTTCTCAACAACATCATAAACTTGGAAATTTTAAGACTAAAACTTCTTGTTTCAACAAATTTATTGCTAGCATTGATCCTATGACAAATATAATTTATACCTTACCTAATTCACTATAACACTTTCAGGATGAAAATGCCATGCTTATCAAATAAATCACTCACATAAAATATGGTAATCCATCTTGTCCTCGACCAATTACTATCTCTCATGAATTCTCACCTACTGAACATGATAATTTTGGCTTATTATTTGACAAATATCATGAGGTTTTTTCTTGGTCTTATGAGGACATGCATGGAATTTACCCTAAAATTGTCATACATAACATCATTACTTATCATAATGCCAATCCTATGCATCAAAATCAAATAAAATTTCAACCTAAAGTTTCCACTTTATTTCATAAAGAAATCATCAAATTACTTGATGCTAAATTTATTAAACTGGTGGATTATTTTGAATGGGTCTACAACATTATTCCCATTTAAAATAAGTTCACTATGGTCATTTTAATTTTTATTTATTTATGTAATCTTAATCTTGTTTTTCCCAAGGGAAATTTCCCTTTACCTTTAATAGATGCCATTGTTGATTCTACAACTAGTTATGAAATGTTATCTCTTATGGATGGCTTATCAAGATACAATCATATTCATATTACCCCTGAGGACCAACATAAGACTAATTTCACTACCTAATGTATCACTTATTGATATTTCAAAATTCCATTTGACCTCAAAAATACTAGAGCTACCTACTAATGAGTGATGATTCACATCTTTCATGATCTCATTCATAAAATTGTTGAAACCTATGTGGATGATCGTATTTCTAAATCTAAACATCGTAATAATCATATTTATGATATCATTATAATATTTGACCATATACTTAAATATAAAGTTAGAATAAATCCTTTAAAATGTTTATTTGGAGTCACATCTAATTTTTTTTAGGATTCTTAATCTCTTTCCATGGCATCATTGTTGACCCTACAAAAATTAGTGCTATCATGAACATACCCATTCCTCATTCTAATCCCAACATTCATACTTATTTAGGAAAACTTCAATAAATTATATGATTCATCCCCAAAATGGAATATCAAATTCACTCTATCAATTCACTTCTCAAGAAAGGTACTAATTTAAAATGGATAGATCCACGTTAAAAATCCTTTGATAATATGAAAGAGTTATTGTTTTATCCACCTATACTTCATCCTTCTTCCAATGGTAAACATTTAATTATATATACTTCTTCCACACCTATTTCAATTAGGGTAATGCTTTCCCAACATGATGATATGGGAAGAGAGTATGATATCTACTATATTAGCTGAGGTTTCATTGATTAAGAAACACATTATACAAAAATTGAGTGTGATTGCCTCACCATCTATTTTTTAGCTAAAAATCTTCATCATTTTATTCTCTACCAAAACACCTATGTCATTGTTCATTCTAACCCCCTTCATCATTTCTTCTCTAGAACATTTATTTTTAGATATATAATTGGTAAATGGATGGTCATCTTTATGGAATTTGACCTCCACATTGTCACTCAAAAATATATAAAAGGGAAAATAATAGATTATCAACTTGTTGCATCTCCAATAATAGCCACTTCATCTCTTTAAGATAATATTTGAAATGAAAAATATCCTTTACGTCAAAGGTCTTAATCAAGATATTTATCTTAAATATTATTTCTATAGGTTTACCACTGATATTGAAGCTAATAATATTGATGACTCCACCACACCTTCTGGTACTACTAAACCAAAATTAGTTTTCACGAAGCTTTCTAAAATTTATGTCAACTTGCATGAGGATAATTAGACCCTTCACTTTGATGGTACTAAATGTCTTCAAGAAGTCATGTTAAGTTGCATTCTCAAAAGTCCTTATGGTTAGATCATTCTTTTATATTTTTGCTTCACCTTTGATGTCACCAAAAATATGGCCAAATATGAAGCTCTTATCTTATTCATGCAAGCTACTCTTGACTTAGACATTCAATATCTTCATGCCTTAGGTGACTCTCAGATTATTTTCCATCAAGTCAGTGGTGATTATCAATGTAAAAGTGAGAACCTCATCACATATAATAAAATTATAACCACTCTTGCTAAGGATCTCATCTCTTTCACTATTGAGTCTATTTCTTGAGATCAAAATTCCATTATTGATTTTCTTGCTTCTACAATATCTCTCTTTCATCCATACCAAGTCCTTTCTAATCCTAGTTTTCTTATACAAAAATTAATATATCCATCTTATACTCAACCACATGATTCACTTATATATCATATCGAGTCTTTTACCATTCAATAAATCCCATGGGTACCATTACATCATTCATTTCTTAAAACACCAAACTTATCCTCCTAATTTAGACTCTCATGAAAAGACATGTATTCATAAACAAGCTTTTAAGTATGCATTTTGACACAACATACTTTATTATCAAAACACTAAAGCTACCTTATTCCATTATGTTATGTAATATGAGGTCCCTTCTCTTCTTGAACAAACACATGGGGTGATTTATGGTGGCCATTATAGAAGACATGCTATAGCCCATAAATGCCTACGTATGGGTTAATTTTGGTCTACTCTTGAAAATAATGCAATCAAATATGCTAAGAAGTGTAATCCTTGTTAGCTTCATGATGATCTAATACATTCACTTGTAGATGAAATTCAAATTAGCAAATTTCCCTGGCCATTTTCCCCTTGGGTATTTGATCTCATTGACAAACTACCTTGCTCCTACTATAGACATGTCTTTATCATCACCACTACCAAATATTTTACCAAGTGGGTAGAAGCTATGCCTCTTTTTTATGCCAAATGTCCTACCATTTAAAAATATATTCTTAATAAAATTATTTAAAACTTTGGTTTTCCCCATACTATCATTTCAAATAATGGTGGTAACTTCAAAAATAAACATGTTAAATAACTTTTTAATAAATTCAAGATTAATGACAAATTTTCCATGCTTTATCATCCACAATGAAATGGTCAGTCTGAGGCCACCTACAAAATACTCAAAAAAATTATTTAAAATACAATTCATGAAACTTGCATGGATTGACATCTTCATATTTACCCTACACTTTTGGGCCTATTGGACTAGTATACATACTACCACTAGGGTAATTCCATTTTTGCTAGTCTATAGTTTTGAGTCAGTTTTTCCTTTAGAATTTGGGCTTCCCTCTCTTTTTATATCTCTTCATGGTATTATTCCAAATGAATAATTATGTGATTCTCATCTTCACTCCCTTGATCTACTTGATGAACATCATCTTTCTGCCTTACAACATAACTGCCAATATAAGGCTCATATTGTCAAACAATATAAAAAACATGTTAAAGTACACACATTTAATGTTGGTGATCTTTTCCTTAAATTAGACTAAACCCATGACAAAGAAGGTAAATATTCTAAAAAATGGTGGGGTCCATATTTAGTTAAATGTATTCTTTGTCTTAGTACTTACTTCCTTTAAACCAATGAAGGCCATGTTTTTAAAGAACCCACTAATGCATAATTTCTCAAAAATTAATTTGCCTAAACATTTTATTATTTTCATGCTTTATATCTACATATATCTAAAACTTTTTTTAGGTTACTTACATGGGTCTCTCCCTCTATAACAAGTTCCTTCTTTTACAAACCTTTAGTCCTCCCTTTTGGTCTTTTAGGTTTCTTGATGTACCATAGTATTCTTTATCTTCTTGTATATTCTCTTGTTTGGCCACCCCTTGGGTTTTTATTTTGTGATTTCCCTCATAATACCATGGATAAGACCTAACATTCTTCAAAAAACTATCATATTTTTACTTACTTTACTTTATCTTTCACTTACTTGTCGGCACCCTCATGGGTTTCTATTTTATGAAGTTGTAATGTAAGATCATTTATAAGACCCAACCCTCATAAAATTACCATATTTTCATATTTTTTACATCATTATTATCAAATTTTAGCTTTTGATTCATTTTTTAGATGGAATTTGAATGACAATCTCTGTTATCATGTCTTCCTCCATTTCCCTCATTTTTATGATATAGAATCACCTTTTACTATCATTGTATCCTTCTTTTTCCCTTTCTTACATTTTTTGTGATTTAAAGTAATTCAAATTGTTCCATATGTCATTCCCCTTGATTTTCCATTTCCTTTCACTCCACATTGGATAAAAAAAGGTTGAATTCAAGATAGAACTTTTATTTGACCTAGATTTATGAGACTCTTAGACCCCATGCTATTTGAAGTTCTCTATCTTAGCAACCTTGTCCCAAGTATTCAAATAAAAGTGATCTTTAGCACCCATGTTTGGTTTTCCAAATCCATAAGGAGGAGGAATATAAAAATCCATAAATAAATTTAAAATCTAAATCATTTAAAACAAAATGCAATGATATCTAAAAGGCAACATACAAATCTCAGAATCCAAATCACACCAAACGATGTGATTATAAGCACATATCTTATCTCCACTCAAAGATAAAACTCCACAATTTACGTCACACAGAGTCAAGGTATTTTGGTGTGTTTTAGGCTAGTAGATTAGAATAGGGTAATTAAACAAAATCTATAGTGCTACCTACTTTCTCACGTAAGTACCCAATCTTTATAGTAGACCGATGACTCTATAACGGGTCCTGAGGAATAATGAACACATTGTGGGAAGGTATGGAAATTTTAATTTTCATGCACATAACCTTCATGGGATGATATACATATTTTATTTTTTGACCTAAGACTTGTGTGTCTAAGATAAGTTGTTTAGAGTCCTCAAGTTCAAAATTCCTCTTGTTTTGATAAACCTAATTTGAGTGTCTTAACTTCGATAAAGAGTTCCTCTACCTTGGTTTTTCCTTCATTCTCCCCTACACCCATTTCATTTCCCCCTTTGACAATAAAATTATGATTCCAAATATTTTTCCCTTCTTATTTAAATTTCTTCTTATTCATCTCTTAAAAACATGCTAGCACTATGTTGTTTCAGTTTATCTATCCTTAGAGAAAAACAACATGTTTTCATAACTGTGGATTCTTCTTTATTTTTCACCATAAATTACATTTTTAGAATTGTCATACTTTCATTTTACAAATTTTCATTTGATTTACTATCATATTTTTATATAAACTTGAGTTTTTACATTTTTCCATTATTTAGTGAGGTTGGCTTGTTACTTCTCACTAGATCATGTTATTTTCCCTTTTATGCATATTTTTACATTATTGAGTGAGATAAGGATTATTAATGATCACTCATCAATGTTATTTTACCATTTTTTTCTTCTTTTACCATTGACATTTTTTATTACCATCCTAATTGACATATATTCTTTGTTTGACTTGGTGAGTTTGCCCTTCTTACTTAAGGATAACTTTTTTGAGTTTTTTGATCTTTAGTAGCCTTAGATTTTTTATTACCTAATTTACTCTTATTTTTGACTTGGTATTTTACTCTAACATAGCACTTGTTACCCTATATTTACAAATTTATAAATTATGTCCCATCCTCATAGCACCAAATTTCTTGGCTTTTCTTGAGTTTGTTTTTGCTCTTTAGTTTTATATTATTGGGTTTGTTTAAAGTGGTCTCTATGCCCTAAAAAATAAAAAATAACAACATAGTAGACAACCATCCTATGATAAATTTAATTAAAGGTATGAATTTCATTTAATTTTTAGTTATTTGCTTTTCAGTCATTTATGTTTAGTTATTTTTTCTTTAAAATACAACTTTTTTTGACTCAACATTGTGTGTCCTTATGTTCTTTCTTGAAGCACCATCCCCTGTTACACCTTAGTGACACATGATGAGATTAAATTGGGGCATACATATACACATAATGTTTTCAAATTTTATCAAATACTGACATGTTACATCTTGCAAGAACCCATTGAGACTTAATCTCTCTGGTGCATGACTTGAGGGGTGCATTATGAAAAGGGTGGGTAGACCTTTTGTGCTTCATAGGATTTTTGTCCCTTATTAACATGTTATCACCAATCCAACCAGATATTAAAACCATTACCTAATATATTACTCCTCCCTTGCACACTGTAGTATTTTTAGTCTTTCTATCCATCTTTTCCTCAGCTTGATCCCTTTTTACCAATAGACTATACTAGGTTGACTAAGTTGAACTTGTACAGTTTTCAACCTTTGATTACTATATAGAGTCAAATAAATCAACCTTATATTAATTTTGGGTATTTTCAATTTATATATTCATTAACCCTTTTGCTGACCTAGCTTATGACGTAGTGATTTATCTCCCAAAAATATACAGGGTTGACTAGGTCGACCCCATATAGCTGACATATTCAAAAGGATTTAGTGTGAGATCTTACCTATAAATACAAGATCATTTCATCACTATTTCAATATGTGATCAAGATTTATTATTTTCTCATGATTTTATACAATTTGATCTTCCACCATTCTACTTAACGAGTCTTAGCTTAGGGTTTCTACTTGGAGAATCTATCCTTGTGGATAAGTCTTGGATGCTTTGACCTTTCTTAGTTATCCTCAAAAACCACAAAAACCTCTTACAAAGCCCTTTTGTCCAAGGGAGAGATTTAGTATTGATGGGTTAACATTTAAGTGAGTATATTCTAACTTTCTTCTCCTCTCTTTAGTAGATAGAAGTAGCATAAATATTAGCTCAAATAGTATTACTCTTCATATTTCATGTATTAGGTTCTTTATCACACTAAAATTAAATTATTTTATCTTATACATGTTTTTATTTATTTAATAACCCCTCATGGTGTGCCATAAGATTTAGTCTACACTAGATTAGATTTAATTTATTGATTATTTAAATATAATGAACATTAAACCTAGGATTCTTTTAGGGTTGTTGCATGATTGTGTTAGACTGTAGGCTTTGGAATCCTTCCTATCATGGTGTATTATGATAATTGATCCCCTAATTTGGTCTAGTAGATCCCCATATTGGTCATGATCCCACTTAAAAAATGTATTCCCAATCAAAAGTGTAGGTATGATCTATTTTCTTAAGCTAGGATTGATTTATAGACATGATGCATTTCTGATTGCATGAAAATAGCTCTACACTTATTTATAGAATATATTTGAAACTCATGCCAGATAAAATACCCCTCACCTCTTTTTTGGAATTTTATAAAATATAATATTTAGAGGTGGTATGTTTGGATGAAGAGGATATATAACTACAGTCATATAAAATGTCATTTTAATGTAATGAGTGTTAGTTGAGACTATCTTAGGGACTCTTTTGATCCTTTTCAAACTTATATGTGCACTCATCCCATGCCCAAATATACCCAAATCTAGATTAGGCCATCTCTTAGGCATCCATGACCCTTTTTCACCCATTCTATCCATTTGGACAATAACATGGCCCTTTGGTCTATAACACATTATGCTATTAGAAAATGGGTAGCACTTTGACCCTCAGCCTTATTTACCCATAAGAAACATATTTCTACTTCCCAAAGCATTTTAGGGTCATCCTAGACTCATTTCATGTCTTGACAAACACTAGCACACTATATAAAGACTGATCTAGTTGATGTATCCCCTAGATGGAAAATAGATGCAATTCTCATGAGCAAACCCATAAATAGTTATGAAATTCAAGGTCATTAATCCCTGTTATTCCCTACATTTATATACACCCATTTATAGTAGCCTAAAAGTTAGATTAATCTAGTTTCTAGTTTTTATACACACTCAAACTGGCATTCATACTAGAGCATTCACTTACACTAGCCCCAACACTTAGATAATGAGAAATACATCAAGATTAGTCATGTTTTGAGGTATTGGTATTTAGGCAATGGTCATCACATGGGGTTTGAGGCCATTTCTATCATACCCTAATAACACCACTCTACTTCTACTTGTGTTTTTCAAAACCCTAGCATTCATGGAGGCCAAAGGTTATACATTGAAATCAATTAAAATAGGTAATAAATAGTGATTTAGGACTCAATCACACAGACACAAGCTTCTCATAACAAGGCAAACATCCTCCTATAAACTCAATATTTTATATTCTCAAGGTCATTAGTGTAATATAGGAATAAACTATCATAGTGCATTATTGGTAGAGGGACCATGCTACTATCTAAAGGAGAATATGACACCTATTTCCTATTAATGATACCTTTCACTATTCATGTACCAATTTACAACCTACCATTTTTTTGTCTATCATTTTTCAAGATGATCATATCCTTGTAATTAATTATTATTTATAGGATAAAAAACAAATCATTTATTGTGCAAATTAGTGGTTGTTGATATTTTTATATTTTCCCCTGATTTATATATTCATCCCTTTTTATACTTAGCATTTTACATTCCATAATTAATAAAATATTTATAACATTTGGTGAATCAAACTTAATTCAAACACATTTCTCAAAACCATAGTGTACCATTAGGGTTTCCCCTCTTATTTTTAGAATTTGCTCAGTTTTTAGTATTCATCATGATCATCATGACAATAGCCATTTTTTTATTTTTTGGTATAAAATCTCATGGTTTGTCTTCCATGTTTATTGTCTACCATTTTTATAAAGATGCACATGTATGTCACTTCTCTCATGGATCATGTTAGAACTAAACTCATTTCATACTTCCATCTACCTCATCTTGTAACCCTTTCTATGGAGAGCATTGTTTTATGAATAATTTTGACATACCACTGATTACTACTCAATGATATATGGCTTTGATGAATCCTTTTTTTACTCCACCTATACCCATTGATTACCTTTGCTCACATCCTACCTCTACTACTCACCCTTAGAAAATAGTAGATCCCATAGTTCAATTTGTTACTAGCCAAAATCAGATGCCTCCTCAACCTATACATGAACAACATCATCTCATAATCCCTCTTTATCTCAAACACAATATAATGGAACATAGATATCACCACAAAGTATATGATATTTTTGATCAGTTGATAAATACACCAACCAAAATATCTATATTGGACTTACTTTTATAGGAAACCATATTTGAATACATTCTTTTTCAAAAACTCAATCATATGTCTTTGCCTCGTAATATAGATCCAACTTATTTTTCATCTATCAAGAACAATATAAAGTAATTTGAAGATGTTATATATATTAGCAATGAGGATTTTCCATCACACATTTTTATCAATTAAAATCTACCACTCTAATCTAGGCATAAATTAAAACCATCTCTATTAAATTAGTTCTCATTTATAATGGTTTAGGTCTTAAAATATTCAACCTCACATTATTTTAGACTAAGGAGGTTGATATATCATCCATTCAAAAGACATATAAGAACATTTGAGGTTTTGATGACATTCCACCACATGTATTGGGATTTATTACTTTGGATATCATGGTTGAGCTAAAAAACCTATCCACATAGTTTCAAATGATGCATAATCATTTTAATTACAATTTATTACTTTGGAGACCTTAGATACACACCATGGATTCAGTACCCTCTACCTTTCGTAGATGTGTCAATTTTTTACATGGTGGATATCTATACACTTGTCTAATTGATAATGAATAATTTTGATATTATAGAGTCATTGAGCCTACTACCTTGAGTATTTATTAAGGTGGAGCATCTCATATTCTCATAGACTCCCTACCTCACATTATTCTTATAGAACACATGCATATATATAAGGTCAGGAAATCTAGTACCCCTATTCTCTCACATTTTCTAGATCCCCCTACAATAAAGCTACCTTCATCCATGATGGAGAATAAATCTCCTATAACACAATCTCCCTCACCCATGATGGATGATGAGATCTTCATATCATAGTTACCATTACTTGCTAACTTAGATGAAATATACATTAGAGACTGAGATACTGATTCCCAGACCACCACAAAAGATAATACAACACTGATGAACATTGATGATTATTTATGTGGATTGAGATTCACACTAGTAAGCCCTATAGATTACAAAGATGATTCTAAATAACTCATACCTCTCCATATAAAATCATCACCACCAATTCAAAATACCCAAGATATAAGCCTTAACACTCACTTGTAGTTAGAGGTAGATTATTTTATACACTCGGTACATATGGTTACATCTAGGGATATTGACCCAATTATCTAAATTTAGGTAGGTAGTATATAGGATAGACCACAACTGATTTATAGATATTATTTGATAGAGGATTGATAACATTACCCAATATTTACCACAAAACCCTTAGTATATTTTCACAATAGGATGATAGATGCTTTTTATCTTTCATAAGATTACTATATATGATACATATACATACTCTAAATTATAATATAAAATAAATAAATTCAATATAAGTGCCCTATATAGATTACATAGTGTCCTCTTCCACCAATACAAGCATAATAATAGACTCGTCACCAACCTTAACATTTGAGGAATGATCTATTAACTATCATGGATTTCATTAAAGACCAATATATAATTAATGTGGTTATAAATATGGATTCTAATCCCAACACTTGTATAATGGCATTATTACATCACATAAGACACCAAGAGATGGAGATACAACATATTATACATTGTTAGGAATATTAAGGACATATCATACTACCAAATACATGTGTAGCTAAGGTGGTCAACACTCTACTTTTTTTTCAAGAACATAGGCACTCACATATAAGATGAACTTGGTAGTATATGGTTATCAGTAATGGATGCCACAATTTATTATATAGATAGATATTTTAATTTAAATTATGAGTGATATAGTATAAATTTTGAATTATGGCCTAGATGAAAATAATAGATTTAATATATACATCTAGTGGTCTAATATGGTTTACCCTAGGAATGCACATGATTATTATTACATAGTAGAGGAACATGTTATCCAAATGTATATAACCTAGACTAATGTTAAGGATAAGTCTATAATTATGAAAACAAAATAGTATGATGATCACAATGATAATGATTTATTTGAGTTTGTGTCTATTCAATATCTTACATTAGATGACCTCCCACCAGATCCACCATTTGACTATCCACATCCTATGGATGTGCTCTTAGAGTTTTAGAGTCACTACATTTCATTTTTATATAATCTTATTCACTTCCATTATTAATTATACATAGTTTATCTTTTCTTATTCCTTGTATATAGTTTCATTTTCATGTTACTTATACATAGATTATACTTAGAAAATACAAAAACATTCAAATACTCCTTAGAATATACAAATTTCATATTGTATGCATTTCCATGTTTACATTCCTTATATTTTCCATGTAATGAGTATGATATCTATGTTAATATCATTAGTTTTATCATACATACATGATTCAATTGTTCCTTTTTAGTTTTATCAAATCAATACAAGACTCTAGTCCTCTACATAGATCAAGATTCAATAATATCTACATGTTGGGGGCACATACACAAATACATAGATTCAACATTACTATATTATCCCATTAGGGGTATCATACACACAACTTTTGGTCTACTAGGTTATATCTTTCTATACTTCACATCACAAAATTAGCATTGATTATATATTCATATTGATCATCCTATACTACACATTTTTTTAACCAATACTACTATAGACTCAACATATGTACGTATTTTCTCTTATACATATTTTTACCATATGATTATGTATACTTTCATTTCTCACTTTACTAGTCTAGATTTGAAGGTGTCTCTCTACTTCTACATCTACTCAAGGGCATTTGAATATGTCATTATTCTATGGATCTAATCCAATTCCTTTCATTTTGCTTATGATTTTTACATGTGACCATGTCCTTGGGTGTGTTTCTTGATTGTTTATATGGACATTTAAACATGTCATTCCATGTGTATCTAATCCAACATTTTTCTTTCTTTACATATGTGGATATTTAAACATGTCCTTGTATGTATTCTCTTTCTTATACTTAATTACATGTGCCCATGTCCCTTGTATTTTGGTCCCTTGGACTAATTTATTTGCCTCATGTTTTTGTATGTATGAATCATGGAAAAAATACTTATCTCTTTCTTGTTACGTTCACATCTAGTTACAATGCCATGAGGGACCTCATGTGTCTCCCATTCCTCCTTGGGTGCCTTGATGGACATCATGCCCCATCCCCTTAGATAGTTTACTAAGATTATATTTATGTTTGATGTTAACATACATTATTACATTTTTATATCTCTTTTTAAAACCTTTGAATTCAATATCTTACATACATCATGCATTGCCAACTTATGTTCAGACTATTTTTACATTCTGATGTCATGTATACACTTTATATTGGTTTATCACGTAGATATCATATGTTTTTAGTCTAAAAAAATTATGTATATATTTTATTTAGAGGATAATTATTAAAATGTTTTAATAACTTCCATAAAAATAAGGGGCATTCATAGGATTTTATCATAGAGATCATGCCATCTTAGTGTACTCATAATGCAGTTTTCAACACATAGACAGAGTATAGAGCTCAAATTTAGAAAAATATAGTGAAACATAGCCACATATATATTAATCTTAGTTTTCATAAAAAATAACACATTTGGTTAATAACACAGTATAGTGGTATATATTACAATGTGCTATTAGAAAAGGGGATAAAACTATTGTCTAGTATCCCTAGAAACAAAAAATTGTAGAATTTTTTTATAAAGGTACAATAACTATAGTTCATATTTGCACAATCTTAGTCAAGAATTATCAGATACATTCAATATATACTCATTTATTACATACATTACATAGGTTTTCTAAAATTAATGGCATCACGCATGGCATGATCACTCCAATTTCATTTTAAGATATGTACAGACGCATATTATTATGACTCAGTCTAGAATCCATATACATAGATATTAGAGTTTTGTGAATGTGCATGGCACATTGTTCCCATATGTTTAGTGTGGCACTAGTTATCTTATATGGAATGATAAATCCATGTCATTTTCCATGTTGTATACTCTAGACACCATATGGACTAGTATTTCACTAGGTTTACACCATATTTAGACTAGATTGGGGCCTCATTCTATCTAAAGTTATTGGCATTTCTAAGTGGCCCAAATCCGTTTTTACATTTCAAAGTTTATGTGTGGCCCAAATCAAACTTACATAGTTTTAACTAAATCAAAAAATTTAGATTCAAATGCATCTACTACACATGGATACGAAATGATGGAGTCATATCCTACTTGAGTTCTTGAGCCACCTACATAAGAGGGTTGGTTAAATCATCAATCTAATCCAATCTAGTCATATATTATGATCCACCAAATAGAGGTGGGCAATGATGGAGTCAAGGCAAGATTGTTTTTTTAAGCTACCTACACATGTGGTTTGGATAAGCCATTAGCTTAGTCCAAGGTTTTCATCATTTGATCATCATATACACACATAAGATATCACTAGATTTTAACATTGGTTCATGTACCTAATGAGGTGTGTTTCTTCCTTTCCTCTCTCTCTTTTCATCTCTTTACTTATTTTTATCTTTGATTTTTATTTTCAAAAAGTAAGGACCAATTCATAAATGTTTCATTTATAGGGAATGTAATGAAGCACAGTTCACAAACTCATATCCACATTCATGGGATTCACCTCTTAGGTAAGTCTAGGTATGTCTCTCTTTCCTTTATCCTAGGTATTTCTCTTTAATAAATTTATAGAATAAAGGGGGGAAATTTAGTCATCTAAAATGCCATTTTAATTTAATGAGTGTCACTTTAGACCACCATATCCTTATTTTATCCCTAGACATATCTTAGGGCCTCTTTTGATCATTTTATAGCTTATATATGAACTTATCCCATGCCTAAATATACCAAAATCCACATTACACCATTTTTTAGGTATCTAAGACCATTTTCACTCATTTTAGCCATTTCAACAATAGTGTAACCCTTTGGTCTATAATACATTACATTATTGGTAAAGGAGTAGTTTTATTGACCCTTAGTATTCTTTACCCATAAAAATATCTTTTTGCTTCCCAAAAAAATTTATGTTTGGCATAGACTCATTTCATTCTCAACAAGCACAAGAATTTTATATAAATACCACTCATTCATTTAATCCCTAGATGGAAAATATATGTAATTCTCATGAAAAAACCAAAAATAGTTGTGTAAATTAAGGTAATTGATCCCTATTATACCCTACTTATGCATACACTCATCTATAATAACCAAAAAATCATATTACTTAGGTTTCTAGTCTCAATACACACTCAAAGAATTCAAACCAACATTAATACTAACATTCACTTGCACTTGTATCATCACTTATATTGGTAAAAATAAATTGGGCTTGATCCCCTTTCGAGGTATCAATATGTAGGTAAAGCTCAGTAAATGGGGTGTTGAGGTAACATCCAACCTACCCTACTAACACCACTCTAGTTCTACTTGTGTCCTTCAAAACCCTAAAAATCATGGAGGACTATAGTTTCACATTGAAATAAGTTAAAATAAAGAATAGATATTGATTTAGACTTAGTTACACAAACATAGTTTTTTCATAACAAGGGAAACATCCTCCCATAACTCATTATTTTATCTACTATAGGTCACTAGTGTAATACAGTAAGACACTAACATATTGTGTTATTGGTAGAGGGACTGTGATACTATAGGAAGGAGAATCTAACACCCATTTACTATTTGTGACACCCTACATTATTCTTATGCCAATTTATAGCCTTTCACTTATTTGTCTATCATTTTTCCAACTAAGCATCTCCTTTTTAATTCATTATTATTTATAGGGTAAGGAAACAAATCAATTATTGTAAAAATTAGTGGCTATTTTTATTTATATATTTATTTCTTGATTTATATACTCATGTATTTATCTACTTAGTGTTATAAATTCCATAATTACCAAAATATTTAAATCATTTTGTGAACCCAACTTACTTTGAACATATTGCTCAAAACCTTGGTGTACCATTAGGGGTTTCCCTTCTCATTTTCATAATTTTCTCAATTTTTAGTATTCATCATGATCATGAACTATAAATTATATCTATATAGTTAATAATATTATTAAAATATTAATTTGAATCAAGTAAGCTAATATAGTTGAGTTATTTGAAAGGATATAATTAATATATATTTTAGATTCAATAGTTGAAAATGAGGTTAAAGACATTCCTAAACTATTATATAAATTATATGAGTGATGAAAGTCATTATAGTATGAAAATATATGTATTAAAGATCAATCTTCATGTTTTTCATGTTCAATAAGTTTTCCACATAATTGGAAGAATGATGATTAACTATGGTTTTAACAACATTGACAATTTGATTGGAAAGAGTTTGAAGTTGATTGTTAGCTAGCTAATTTTGAGTATAATTTGAAAGTGGTTTGGAATATATTTTAAGGTGATAATTTTATTGGTGAAGTGATTCTAATTTTATCTTAAATTAATGAAATGTTATAACTGATCATAGGTGTGGTGATACTCTTTAATCACCACTTTATGTTCAATGTTTCAACCAAGAAAAAATTCAAATGCTAAGTGTCTAAGTTGCTTAAAATATTTATGAGAATGATCCCAGTTAGCATGAAACCAATATTTTATTTTTGTTTGAAACAAATTTTTATAATTATGGGAAGGATAAAAATATTTAGGTGGGGGTCTATGAATTCATTTCTTAATCTCATCAAGTGTAAGATGTTGATGGACCTCACAAGTGCTGAATTATAAGGGAAGAGGAGAAAGTCTGAAGGGAATTTTAGAAAGAGTCACTTAATTGTAGTTTCATTTCATCATGACATGGATAGTTCTCCTAGGATAATAATTATTAGAGATACCATCATTAGTAGCATTCTTAGTTTTAGGTCTCATAAGCACTCAAGTTCATAGTTTAGTTTGGTAAGGATGTAACTATCTTAGAAGATAGTCATGTCATTTATCTTAATCTAAGGATTCATCCAATGAATTTTGTGAAAGGTTCCTAAAAAATTATTGTAACTTAGAATTTAATTTGGTAGTAAAAATGTTTAATATGTTGTATTCTATCATATTGTGCTCAAATTTGTTGGCTAAGGATTTCAAACATTTAATGAAATATTGGGTCGTCTCATATTTCACTTTCTTATAATTTATAAAGTGATATAAGTTATATTTAGGTAAATTATTTTATTGAAATTCTTAGACTAGTACATTAATTAATTCTTCAAATATAAATAAATACATAGACTAATACATTAATTAAGTCTTCCAATATAAATAAATATATATATCTTAGTTGATTGTACCATTATAAGGCATCATCTGTTAATGTTTTGACTAGTGGTTTGGTAGTTTTAAAGGTTTTAAGTTTAATATAGTAATTAAAAATATTACCAAAGGCATTTAGATATAAAATGGGATTAGTGGATCCATTACAAGAGATTTTAGGAGTAATTCAACCAAAATCAATGATATTTATCTAAGGGATTAAGGGTTCATTTTGAAGGTGTTTAGTGAATTATTTAAAAAGTGGAGGTTGTATATTGAGGATTCCAAGAGAATCTAAAAGTGGGGGTGGGGGTAATTATGATTTATAATTCCCCACTAAACATGTTGAGATATATATTAAATTTTCATAATTTGGTTTGCATTTGAATCATTTGAGAATTATTATTAGATTGTATTTTAGCTATTTGGCTCATTGATTTTACTATAACTTGTGTAGGATAAGGATTATTTTGGTTGTAAGTAGAGGCTTGAGTATCATATTGGGATGCACTAGAGGAAATATTACCATTATTAGCAGGGTGAGGAATTTGTTTAATCCCATGACAATAAAGACCTACCATCTAAGTATTTTTACTAGGTATGGTGTGTGATGAAGGAAGGAGAGAACTCACAAATACATATTTAAAAGTCATATAGATACTTGTGAGTATGGTAAAGTGGATATTTCCTATGGGGTTCCATTAATATGTGATATACAAGCACATGGTCCTTCACCCTATTATTGGGATGATATTGTAAAAATATTTTCATTTTGTATTTATATTATATCACATTCCTCTTTAAATTCAATGTTTTGGAGTATGTGACCTCATATATATTTCTTAAGGTTTTAATATTAATCATAACATTTGGATATAGTGGAATCCATATTGGGATCATTATTAGAATGATCTTGGAAGATAGAAAAATTATAAGGCATGAAAATATTGTTATAGAATCAATCAAGACTATATAATTACATAGTATTATGATTCTTTTCATAAAATATATTAAAATCCTAGTGGGTTTTATTTTTAGATTGTTCTTAAAGATGTTACAATCTTAAATAAAAATATTCAACTATATCAAGTTGGACAATGTAATTGGTAGGATAAGAATGATACAATCAGACTTAAACATGTGGGTTAATACACTAATACATAGTAATTTATATCATGCTAGCCGATATAATATGATTGGTGTATAAACCTAAAATAATTTTATTCATTATTTTATACCAATATTCCTATTATTCAACAATAATTTTTCTTAACCTATTTTATTCCACTAATTTATCCCCCCTTCCTAGTCCATTTATATAATATCCCCCTTCTATTATCCTACATTCACTAACGTTGTTTATCCTATTTCTTAATTAATTCTACTATAATCCATATTATCCTAGTCTAATCCTAGATATCCATTATATGGGAGTTTTAAATTCCCATAACCCCACCTACCCACCTACTAACCTACACCCTAGCTTTTCCTACATACCTAGTCCCTATGAATACTAATCCCTATCTAACTCCCACCTAATCCTTCAGTATCCCTAAGATAATAAATAAGCCTCTACAATTAGAGAAGCTCATCCAAGACTCTAGAAGTCTTTAAAATAGATACTTCTAAGGAATTTAATATTTCCTAAATAATCCATAGCCATTAGATCTCCTCATCCAACTTTGAATATCAACCCTTGATCTTCCCTCCTAAATATATCTAAGCAAGTTTCATCTTCTATGGAAGATAACTATAATTTTCATACCCAATCCATGTCTAAGCATCCATTTAATCCATCATAAAAATCTTTTGATCAAGAATCCATGTCAACAAGAGTCTAAGGTAAATTAATCCCAATCCTCTTGAATTTTATATTTTGTGGAATCATGATGTGAAGCACTTAGGATTTAAGATTTAAATGTAGTATTGAATTTTGCATTCATATAATGGTATTTATATTCTAATGGATTTATAATCTTACCTAGTGGTTGATATTTGATTTTGGAGTTTACATTGTTAAATCCTTATAGAGCTCAAATTTCATCTACATTTTGGTGACCATGGTGGCATTTGGTTCCTCCTAAAACTAAAATTTTATATTTTGAGTATATTTTCTTATTTTTAGATCAAATTGAGGAATAATTTGTGACTCCAAAATTTTTGGTGAATTTAGATGTTTTATAAAAAAACATTTTTTTTTTGTAAACTGCTCTTTACTCATTTATAATTTTGTAAAAATAATTTTGGGTTATGAGCATCTAGATCTCACCTTTCCAAAATATTTTATGTTTTGTTATTTATTTAAGTATTGAAACAATTAATTTTGTTTAAATATTACTATTCTATATAGGGATTTATTTTTAAAAAAACAAAAACAAAAAAAAAAACTGTATTTTGTTTAATTAATGTGAATTTACTACTCTGTGTATGGTTTTGGTATTTTTTTTGTAAGTAGTCAATTTAGCATTTGGTGAGATAATTTATTATGTTTGAAGGTGCTATATTGGTTCTATATAGTCTGATTTTTTATTATTATTGGTTTAGTATAGCTTGTATTTAAACCTATTTAAGTAACCATTGTTGTTATTTTGTTAGTATTTTCTAATCTATTGATTGTTTATACTAAAGGATTATTCTCTAGGAGATATCATCAAAAAAATTTACACTTAGACCAATGTCTCCACTCCCATTTCAAGCTAACGAGACTCTCATTATTGCATTCATCTTGTTATCATAGTAAGACTACATTTATTTTTATCAAAATAGACCATCTATTGTGTGATGAGAATGTTGGCAAAAATGATCATATTATAATAATTGAATCTGGAGTATGAATATGCATTACACAACATTATCAAAGTTAAAAGGAAATTAATCCTTGAAAATCATGAATTTATTATTTTATAATCGTTAAAGTTTAGCATATATATAAATAAATTGAAACACCCATTTCATTTGGTCATGTAAAATTATGTGAGTTGCATGTTTGCTTTGCCAAAAACTAAGGACATTAAACAATATTTAATCAATTTACTAAAGTCATTAGATCATATATTTTGAAATTAACAATTGATTTTAGTATATACATTTATAATAATTTTTATAATGAAATCTCAGAATTAAATATTAGTTTTTAACATCATGTCACTTTGTGTAAATTTAATCATTTTGATAATCATAATAATAATATATATACATACATATATATATATATATTCGATAAAAAAATATATAAATAAATAAATAAATAAAAATAATATATATATAGTATAAAATTCAATTGGTAATAATTTTTCTTTAAAAGTTTGACTGATAATCATAGTTTTGTATGTATAATTAACGATAGTTAGTCCAAAGACCTTAGTTATTTTTTAATTTTTATTAAAAATATAATTTGTCATAATAAATAGAGGCAAATTTTTTTCTAACATGTAGGTAATTAAACACTACTGATTTTATTTTATTTTCAAGGTCACTTGTCAAAACACATAAATGTAAAACTAGTAATCATTGTCTTGTAGGTTACCTCTTGCTAATCAAACTACTAATCCTTGTCTTGTAGGTTACCCTCTTTTGAGTGCCCTCATTAAACTACTAACCCATGTACTTATAGGATGCCTATCAAATAATATTTTGGGTAATTTAAAAATCATTTTTTGTATATATCATTATCTTGTATATATCTTTGCTTGTGTATTATTATCTTTCATCTTGTAAATATATCACACATCTTAATTCAACTGGTAAATCAATATTTTGGATTTATTTTTTGTGCCTCAAGGATATAATTGGTGTATTCTCTCTCCCTTGTGACCTTGCATCAATTCTTAAGAAATCAAAAACTACCTACAAACTCCCTTATTTTTTCTTTTTTCTAGGGGTCTATTGACATGGATTTCATCACCATACACTAACCAAACTTTTTTTTCCATCAAAGTCTAAAAATTAGGACAGTTGTCACTATGGCCTAAGTGGAATTCCCCATAAATGGTTTCATAGAGTGAGGGGAAATCAAGCTCCAAGACCTACAATAATTAGACAACATCCTACATAGACTTAGGGCCCAATGTAGCTTTATGTATATGTGGGGATGCACCTAGATAGCTTTTGTATACCTATCATAGGAGTTTTCAATCATAATAGGTAAACCACTACAAGAGTCAATATCATCCTTAAATTGGCCATTGAGTGCAAGTAGGGTTGAGAGGGTTTGATCAAAATTTTAATGGGTCCCTGACCTATAGCCTTACTTTTGAAGCTATTGCATGGTGTGAGAATCAGGTTACACACCCATAAATTTACTAAACATAGGTTCTATCCTTTTTGATTTAGTGTGTGTTATGATAAACCTATACTATTTGTGGTTTGAGTCAACCTTTACCTATCTATATCTATCTATGTCCTTTTCATGTACCATCTTATATATCTTTTTCACATCATTCTATCCTATCATCATTTATACATATCCTAGTCATCATCCTATCATTATACATATTCTCTTTATCCCATCTCATCTCCTGTATTAACTATTAATCATTAACCACATTCCCATCACCCACATATTGTCTTTTATATATATATATATATATATATATATATATATATATATATATATCCCATCCCTAAACTTGTTTATCATCCATCCTAGACTAACCATATCCCCACATTATACATCATACCCCAAAATTACCTTATACACCCTTCTCATACTATTTTTATCATTATCCCCAATCTACTATGTTGTCCCTATTCCATCCTAGTCTAACCATACCCACTCATCATTAGTTCTCACCCCATATACTTACCTATCATAATCATCATCCTTAGCATCATCCCCTTATACCTATTATTTTATTTCCCATCTCACATCTTGAATTAATCCCATTATAGGTCACATCCCCATCAAGCTATTCCTTCTATCTTAAACATCCTTAATCTATTATCCTCTTGTACATGTCAACCTATCATCTTACATACCCTTGACATCATATATTTATATTATTACCTCTCATCTTGTCTTCATCATGTCTTAACCTAGTCATCATACCATTATACATATTTCCTTTATGATTATCTTAGCTCATCCCCTATCTTAATCTAGTCATATCCCACTCACCACTGTCACCACACATCATCGGCTACATCTTGTCCTAAGACTATTACATCCATAATTTCTAAAAATTATCCCATCACCTTATATATCCTTATCTTAACCTATTTTACATATATTTATTCTCTTGTATATCCTTATAGTTTTATCCCATTCTAGTCAAATTTGTCATTAGTCATACGCCATCACATATCCTAATCATAAATCACCCACATCTTGTCTCATCTCATTATCCCCTCACCTTGTATGTCTTTACATATTGTCCTCTCATATCATTATCCCATCCCTCATCTTATCTTCATCCCATCCTAGTCTAACCATATCCACTTATCATTTGCCATACCCCCTATCACTTACATCTTATTTTTTCCATCCTTGGTATCATACTGATTCCATCCCTAATCATATTCACCCAATCCTAGTCATATTTTGTATATCCTCATCTAATCCTCTTATAGATATTTTTATTCTCTTGTACATCCTTTTAGTCACCTCTTATCCTAATCACACATCATCTACATATTTTCCTAATTCTATAACCAATCACTTTTATTAACCTTATCTTCATCACCCATCTAGTCTAACCACATCCTATCCTATCCTAATTATCTCTTTAAGTCACATATGGGTCTACACCAACACCATCCCATTTACATTATCCCTTATCATAATATATTATCATCATAATCACCTTCATCACTTAATCACCTATCCCATCCCATATTGAAAAAAATAGTTCAAGGTTTGAAATAGTCCTATTACCCATCCATATCATCCTAATCTACTTGGTTAGATACTCATACACAGTCAATATCTTATTAGCATCTTGTCACCTTGTAAATCTCAATCTAGAAAACCCATCATCACTCTAGTCTCTATCATCCTTGCCTACTCATAACTATAACCCATCATATCATCCCATTTATAGTTTTAATATAGGCATCCATCACATCCTCAATCCTTTTTCTAGCCTAAAAATTAAGAATTATTGATAGGATGTTAGTGCCTATTAAACTATACATCTGAAATCTGACCTTAGTCCTATATCATCCTAATCACATTTAGTCCACCTCATAATTATCATCACTTATCATAATATCATTATCATTGAACCCAATTTTATTTAAGGAACCATACTTAGTCTTTAACCTCCCTCCCATCATCCATATCTTATCATTCATTACTATCCATCATCTATGGAGTTAGACCCCAATTTTATGGACTAATACATATCTACCGACAAAGATGAGATCCTATTACATCGTATCCTAATAGGTTTACCACTCCCAAAATGTTTTTATCCCTTTCAAATTATTGTACCTATAATACAAGACCCTTCATGTGAGTCTCATACCAATCCTCCAACCACTAGTCATAAACCATAAACCTCCCATTCCCATAATAGTAAATGGAATCTAATCTTGGCCACTAGTCCATCCACCCAATCATGTAAAAAACCATATGATCACATGTCTAGTGCTTCCAAATTTAAATCATAAAGTGAATTTGGTTCTTATACTCCCCTTATTATGTCCTTGGAAGTCTTGTTCAAATAATTAGTCACCGCAAACATGATGGTCTATCCACCTATCCAACATCTTGATCCTACTAAACCCAAATCTTCTTGGTATAAATATAATCAATATTATGCATATCAACAAACCTAGGGGAATACCATTAATTTATGTCAACCTTTCCAAGATTTTTTTCAAGACCTCATTAACTATGGTGACATAATAATTGAAGATGAACTAGATAAGTCTTTATCCTTGGGTGAACAAAAAGAGGAATGCTAAGATTCCCTTCCAAATCATGATTCAGCCCTTCCCTTTCCAAGTAAAGGTCAAGACATCTTATACCTCTATCATAATCCCCAAATAATTGGAAAATATTCCATCACAACCATGTTTATTCCCCAAGATCCTAGTCTTCCAATCTCTCATGAATGCTCTCACCTATCCCAACAAACACCCCATGTTAAGAGGTCGATTGTGAATAATGAATGTTCTATTAGTAGAATTACATCTTATACATTAGATTATACATCTAAGTTATCATCAAAATTCATATCTTCATCAAGATCATGTTAAACACCCATATTTGAATTAGATTCCTCCTTAGAAACATCATCCCTCATTAATATTGTAACATACACTGATAATGCCTATTTTTTTAAGGATACTCCTAATCTAGATATCTCCAACCCATCATTGGGCATATCTTTAAATCTAAATAAATATAATTAAATCATAACATAATTATTGAAATATTTATCTATCAAAGATAATTAGAGTGAAGCTGATCCTCCTTTGGATGTGTATACTGCAACTAGTCCTCGTAATCCTTTTGTTGATCTTGAGGATATTTTCTTCAGTGTCAAAACTAGGTCTCTTAAGAACCCCTATGAAGATCATGTTACCCTATCACCACTCATTAACCTCATCACACCATCTCCACCACCTTAATTCATCATGCACCCTTTTCTCCCCATTAATAATCACTTAGTCACCTCCCTCCATATATATGAATAGGAACATATATAATTGGAACCTTCTGCAAGTAATATAATGTGTACCATAAATATCAAAGTCCAAAAACACATTCCAAAAGTCCTAAATCACAATCAGGTAATCTTTGATATTATCAATCAAAATTAATAAAAATCAAATCATTAGCTCAATCAAAAAACATCTCTCCCTAGTGAAGCCTATAACTTGGTACTAGGGACCCATCAAAGTCAAAATAATTATCAATCTCCCCTAGTGAATCTAAAAATTAGGCACTAGAAGGAATTCAAATTCAAATCCTATGTCAAAATAATAATAGTAATATCAAAAGTATTATCTAAATGCTTGATAATCCTTTAAATAATCAAATCAAAGATGAACTACAAAGTTAAAGTGTCTTAGATCTCTTAAAGTCTTTCATCAACTAAAACCAATCAAATGATGATTGTCCAACTCCTCTAATGATGTATGTAACTACCATTCCTACTCCTCCATCATCCATCAACCCATCTTATCATTATCCTATTATCAATTTTAGTCCTAATCCTCTATCACCCATAATACCATCATACCCTAACCCTATCATCCATCAAAATCAAACTCTAGTCAAATCCATACATCATATCACCTTGTGGAACAACATTATCACTCTTAGTGGCAATGATAATACCTAGTCTATATATCTAGATGGGTCACCATCAAAAATCATCAAAGGTTACAAAGACACAAATACATACAGTAGTAATAACATGATGCTAACATCACATATCCTAAAAATAGGTGTTGGCCAAGAATCTAAATAGTATTGAAGATATTGCATCTTGTCCTTCTTCAATAAAACAAGATGCCCAATAAAATCAAATATCATATAAAGTAAAAAAAATCATTCATCCAATGGTGAATACTAGTCTTGTGGCACCTTCAGCAAGTACCATGATTAAAACTAATTTCTAGTGTCATGGTAAAATCATCAATTATCTACATTTTCTCTCCACACTTGCGGGCAATTTCCATCCATTTCATATCCCTTGTCAATCCCATCCATATCATATCCCTTTATCCACCATCTTCCATCATATTTTGCATCTTATTATGCCCATCCTTCCTTACCCATCTTGACCTTTGTAAAGGAAAAGAAGGTGTCTTTGGAAATGTTATAGAATCATCTTGGCATATCCTCCAATGAAAACTCAGGTAACTAAACATTTGGTTACTTCATGATGTGGTCATTGGCAATCCCTAGCCCATTCTTCCTAGTCCTCATCCCCTTTTCCACATTGTCCTCATCCTTTTGTCATACCATCCATAATTTCATCCATCCTCATCTTGGTTTTAAATATTGGTATTACCTTTTCTAGTAACCCTATTTTTATAGTGTATATACATATCCCAAAAATCCATAAAAATTGAAATATGTCAAAAAAACTAAAACTCATAAAATGTAAAAAGCCAAAAACCATCTATGGTGTCTTTTATTATGCCTAGTCACTTAATCACATCCATCTTCCCTTTTCCATCTATCTCACATCATCTTAGTCATCATTCTTAGACACTAGGTATACTCTTGACACTAAATCAGAATGGTCACCCATCCCTCCTTATCTTCTCATCCTTTTGGCCTAGGTATTATTGGCATACATCATCTTACATAAGAATTTAATTGGTACCCATTATTTCCCTATCAATGCCTCTTCACACCTAGCATCCATCAAATCATCTCTTTTCTAGTGTGGAAGTTACTTGATCCCATCACTTTCCTTATCATTGCCTCTTCATATTTATCCCTAGTCAACTCACTTCTCTGCTAAGTATGAAAGGTACTTGATCCCATCATATCCTAGTCTCCTTACTAGATTGGAATCTTATAGGGCCTTATCCATTGGTAATCCTTAGTAATCAATTTTTTCCATCACCATCATTGGCCACTTTTCAATTAGATTAAAATACCAAATTAGTATTCAAAGACTCCATCATGTCATCTATCCTTCTATCCTCACCTAAGGGTAACATCTAGTCTATCTAACCTTATCCACATCCATACCCAGGTCCTAGTCCTAATAATGATCATATTATCCCAATCTAAGTCCATCTTAAGTCCATGAACACATCACGATCTTACAACCTATTACCTAATCACTCCTCCCATCATTAGACAACACATTTGAACACTACATGTAGATACTCATGTGTGTTACTTATTATCTTGTTTACATGTATTTTATCGTGTATATATCTTATTTTTCTTATGTTTTATTTACATCATGTATTTTTATCTATTGGGAAATGAACAACGATGTTATAAAGACACCAAAAGTTTCCTCAAGGATTCAGAGTTCTCTACTTACCCATGTACTTTGGCATATTGTCCTTTTAGTCATGTCTATATCATGGGCATACTACCAAGTGCCATATTTAATGGATTACTTAGACTATGATGATATTAATGGAATTTTTAATGGATTGATCATATACAAACTCATTATTTATCTATTCATCTAATCAACCCTTTTTTCATCACTAATCCAATATTTCATCCTCATCTCATCATTTGAGGCATATCCTTTAATAACTAACATCATCCTTTAATCCCTAATCTTCATCATAATCATATCATCTACATCCATCAATTATCATTTATTCCTGAGTCTGAACTACATTAGCCTGAGGTCTTTTCAAAATATGTAGTCAACACTTGGCCATGTTTTAATTCCCAAGGATAGATCGACCAATATCTCTCTCATCCATCCTCATCTCCAAGTATTTTGGTCACTTGATCACCTCATCTATTCTCTCTTATCCTCTTCATCATATTTATAAACTTTAGATTTGAGATATACCATAATTAATATTATCAAATCATCATCTTATACTGGCCTATAGTTATCCCTTTTATGTGCCCTTGCTTAGGATACATCTAAATCTTATGTTATTTTAATCCTATCGTCATCATGTTATGATTGATTCCCCCTTTGGATGTGTCAAAAATTTTAACCAAGTCATGTCTAATCCCTATGCATGTGTCCTTTCTAGGGACATCATCATCAATTTATAGCTCATTTCTCAAGTAAAATCCATTTTATTCATCTTCTATCTCACATATAGCATCCCATCTCCTTATCTATCCATCACCTCCCACCCCTAACTTATTCTTTCAAGTGGCCATATTTCTCATTATTGTATGCATGTCCCCTCAAGGGGTAATCATATCCACTATCATCATCTACTAACAATCATCCATGACATGGTTATTATTTGAAATACCATTAATCCTAATTTTTCCACTTATAATTCCCTTCCAAAGAGGGGAAAATTTTATACACCTAAAATCACTCACTTCATTATTGTCGACCAATATTCCTATTAGTTGATAATAATTATGCTTAACCTATTTTATTCTACTAAATTATCCCCCCTTCCTAGGCCATTTATCTAATATCCCCATTCTATTATCCTACATTCACTAACCTTATTCATCTTATTTCTTCATTAAGTCTATTATAATCCATATTATCATAATCTAATCCTAGTTATCCATTATATAAGAATTTTAAATTCCCATAACCCTACCTACCCACCTACTAATGTACACCCTAGTTTTTCATACATACCTAGTCCCTATGAATACTAATCCCTATCTAACTCCTACCTAATCCTTCATTATGCATAAGCTAATCAAGAAGCCTATAGAATTGGAAAATATCCTCCAAGACTATATAAGTCTCTAAAATAGAGACTTATAAGGAATTTAATATTACTTGAATGATCCATAACCATTAGATCTCCTCATCCAACTTTGAATATCAACCCTTGATCTTCCCTCCCAAATATATATAAGCAAGGATTATCCTCAATGGAAGCTAACTAGAATTTTCATACCCAATCTATGTCCAAGCATCCATTGAATCCATAATAAAAACACTTTGATCAAGCATCCATGTCAATTTGAGTCTAAGGTCAATTCATCCTAATCCACTTATCTTTTATATTTTATTTAATCATGATGTGAATCACTTAGGGTTTAGGTTTAAATGTAGGATTGAATGTTGCATTCATATAATGGTATTTAAATTCTAATGGATTTATCATCTTACCTAGTTTTTGATATTTGAGTTTGTAGCTTGCATTGTTAAATCCTTACAGAGCTCAAATTTCATCTACAATTAGGAAACTAAACTATATTGAGATCGTTAATGCATTTGGAAAAAAAAATGACTCTATTAGCTTAGATGATATAGATGGTAAAATCAATAAAATTATATTCAGTTGTCCAAAAAAATATAGATAAAATAAAATTATATTGGGTTATTTTATATAATTATGTGAATAGGAAAAATTATATAGATTTTGTAGATATAATCAAGCTAAGATAATGCTTAGAGGTAAAAATAAAAAATGTTAAGGTGACCTAGATAGAGGTGGGATAATATTTAAATTTGGTTCACTAGAATGTATTATGATGGTGAATCTAAAGTTAATATAATAATATGAATAAAATAAAAACATGAATATAATCTAACTAGAATTGGGATATGGTTCACATCATGTTCATAATAATGTCTGCACACACTAAGATGATCTAAAACAAGCCTATTTATCTCAATAGACTAAGATGAAAACAAGGTCAATAATAAATCCTAAATATAATTAGAATATCATGTAATGTCTTATAATAAATTTAAACATAATAGATGTTAATTGACACTAAAATTTCAATAGGATAGGGTTTTAAAGCCTAATATTATGACATGGGGTGTAGCTTTCACTAAGGCTCAATATGGATAAATGATTGTAAAGGGATGTATTAAAGGATATAAAATGATATTTAATGCATGAAAATAATGAAAAATTGTAACATAGATCCAAGATACCTAAGTACTAAATCAATAATAAGATAAGTGGTGAAATGGTTGACCAAGGGGAGGTCTATGTAACATAATGTGTTAAATGGAAATCCCAAGCAACCGTACTGCTATAACATATTATTGAGTATAATAAGAATCATAATAAAGGATAAATAATATGTATACAATAGTAATGAGAAAATAAATATCTAATTTACTAATTAAATAAATGAAATATAGTATGTATAGAGATACTTACCTTTGGGTAGACTCATGAGTTCCTAAATCTCCCCCTTTAGCTTAAGTGGAACTTTAAAATATATGTTGTAGGTTAAATAACTCAAATGGAAAGAGGAAGAGTTATATATACTTATTTGGGAACTATAAATACTTGTATACCTCCTCAATATGACTCCTCATTTTGAGCTTCAAATACCTTTATGTAAGACTAAACCTCCAAGATAATACTCTAAAACTCAAATTATTCCATATAATACTTAAGATTATAAATATGAGTGAAAATAGAGTAGATGAAAGTTTTTTATGATTTAATAATGAAATATTTCCCCTATATATGGTTATAACACCCAAAATTAAACTTAAACATTAAGCTAATGGTATGAAATAAGTTGATATAGTCAAAAGGATGTCGACTAACATAAAATTGTATTATCCAAGGTGATACAATACAATTGTCAAAGGCATGAATTATAATTATATCAACCAAGGTGATTCAATATAACTGTCAAAGGCATGAATTATAATTATATCAACCAAGGTGATTCAATATAACCGTCAAAGACAAGAATTTTAATTGTATCATCCATGCCAATATAGTATAATGAGAGACAAGTATGAAATATATTGTATCATTATGGATAATACATTTGGAATAAAGGGTGGTGTTTTACCCTATTTTGGTTTAAAAAACCCTAACATGATAGAAAGTAATATAATAATTCATATTGATAAAAATGCCATTAAAAATAGATTTAAATGTGAAATACTAAAATAATTATCAATGATTTAACAAGTGGAATATGGTAAATATAGTAAGTATAACAAAGGTATGAGTTCTTAGATTTTCTATTTGGATGTCTTACTATGGCGTATTCTAGCAGTGGAAAATAGGCTAAATAAAAATTGTGATTCATTTGGTTTAGGAGATGTGTTTACATCTATGTAAGGTCAATTCCATCAAATCTGGGCTAAAATAAACTATTCATACTGACCTGTGTTGGTTAGTACTAAAATATGTTGAAAAGAGGGACTATGACTATATGTTCACCTTCACTAATCTTAGAAATATTTGAATCTCTGATATTAAAACTTGATTATGAATGTAACTCTAGAAACCAGCCTCCCTTACCTTGAAAATCTAAGTGTACTTATGAGGGATATAAATGTGAAAAAGTAAAAAAGTGTAATGGGGTGAATTTACCCTAATTACCCCCATTTGACATTTGACCATTGCCTGCATATCCAATACTTTTTTTTTATGTAAATCAAGACACATGTAGTTTCCCCACCTAATTAGATTGTAAAAGTATGCTCCTTGAATATATATATATATATATATATATATATATATATATATATATATATATATGTAACTAATTCTTTATATTTGATAGTGCTTAATTTCACTTGGATTTGGTATGTTTAAGACTTGGCTTGTGATTGCTCCTACTAATAGATTCATAATTTGGGAAGAATATTATAAACTTTCTCAATTTAAAATAATGTAATTTGTATCAAATAAGTTCGAAATTCACTCTTAAGTGAGACCTTGATTTGTATATATTTGAGTATAATCATGTAATCTATCACCCCAATGAGATTCTAGGTAGATAGACCAACCGTAATGAAATGTTTGATTTAGAAATATGTTATAACTATGAGAGATTTTGTATAGACCATATGAGGTCCATATCAACTGGTGATATTTATTGAACTTGATGATAGTGACTCATGTACATGTAGATTAAATTGAATATATTGGCATTTATATATAGGGTAATATGTTGGTTTGTTATAAATAGTGGGGTTATTGTAGGTGTGTAGTAGAATGTAAGGATAAAACTTATAAGGTATCATGTAGGTGTGAAATAATGGCATGTTAGGACCATATTTATGTCATTAGGTCATGCATGGTAAATTTGTGTCAAGATTTTCATTGTAAAGTAAATAATACCATATTTTATTATCTAGAAATGCACCCATTTTATTCTAGTAATAGAATTTATATATTTAAAGGAAAGTATGTACTTGAGTGTGTATAACACACTTTGTCTTTGGTACAAAGATATAATTATGTATTTACTTAATAGTAAAAGTAGTAGTCAATGTCCATAAATTGATAATTTCAATCTATTTTTTCTTAAATTTAGAAATCAAGGAAGGAGTTCATATATTTTTTGGTGAAAACCATATTTACCTTACAATTTATTTGAGATTATGCTTCTTCGTTAAAGTATTGGGGAAAACTTGTGTTTACTTGTTGAAGTATTTAGGAAAACTTGTGCTTCTTTGCTGAAGAATATAGAGATTTTGGGTGGATATAACACAAATTTCCATACCCTTGGATTTAGAATACAATATATCCCAACCCTCAAAAATGTGTGGAGAATTACATAATGTAATGATATAAATAACTAGTTAATAAATAAAAGGGAACCACATGATGTATTTATTAAAAATAAAACTCAATCAACCACTATGAATGGATTATATATTTCATTATATATATTTCATCAAATTATCTCAAGTTTAATCCATGTAAAAAAAGTGCAAGATGATAAACACTGTTCATTCCCCCATCATGATTTATTTTTTGATTATATAGTTTCACTCATGTTTACTCAATGTAAAATAATGCTTGATTGAAAGAGGATGAGCAATGTTGGTGTCCCCATCATGACCTTATACTTGATAAGTGTGAAGTACAATGAAAACCATTTTTCATTAAACTTTAAACTATATTATTGTGTATGTTCATGAACCACCATCATTCCTCATGAATTTGAAAGTGCGTATATGTGCATGAACTACTATCATGCCACATAAATTTAGAATAAATTATATATAATGATATACTTCTCTATATTGAATTGGATAACTTATATATCAAATGTTTGTGTATGTATAAATGTATACTCAGGTCTTTTTAAAGTGATTTCGTCTACATAGAATATTCCCCCATAATCTCTATTGATATGTCAATATGTGTGATGTGACTAAACCATCTGATATGGAACCATTCTAAATCTATAAAAAAAATTATTTTGAACTAATTTTATAATCATGGAGGATTAATTCTCATGAAAATTAATTGTAATTACCCTATTTTGAGATGAGGTATGTGTCTTATAAATCACTCATCTCAATAGAAGAGCGAATTGTATCATGTCATGTGTGAAGATAACATCATGTTTAATCATGTGAATATTATTTCATTATAGTAATATATATGTCAATCAAGGAATGTATGTATAAAATTTAATGTATGGAATATAAGTTTCATGTATATATAGGCATCTTGATGAATCACACATTATAAATATAACATAATAATATTACACATTAAATATGTATGATATAGATCATGGAAATAGTAAATGCTAGAAAGCTTTAAAAATATAATAAGATAAATAATATCAATGTTTATTGTCAAACATAAGGCCAATGGCCACATACAAGGGGCATAAATAGGTTACAACAACAAAATTTTAAGGGTCACATGTAAGGGGCATAAAAATGTCACAAATAAGGGTCATAAATATGTCACATCAAAAAATTACAGGTTCCACATGCAAGGGACATAAATATGTTTCAAATAAGGTATAAAGATATGTAACATAAAAAAGGACAAACACCACATGTAAGGAACATAAATATGTTGTAAAAAAGTATAAATAACCACATATAAAGGACATAAATATTTATTAAAAATGGACATTGATATGTCATATCAAACAATTATAAGGGCCACATGCAAAGGACATAAATATGTCACAAACAAGATACATAGACATGTCATATCAAATAAGGCCAAGGGCCACACACAAGGGACATAAAAATATTTTAAACAAGACCAAAATGTCCCATATAATATATAAACACAACTATCTTATCATGTAATAGAGTAACAACATCAATGGAGCATATAACAAGTAAATACCAACCTATACCATCCATATGTATCAAATCCACATCATAGTATAACATCATATCCATGTAGTAATGTGTAAGATAAGAGTAAATAGTAAGATGCGTAATTGATTTAGATATCTCAAAATGATAGAGAGTTCACATAAATATATATCTTATAATAGTAAAACATGTGGAATAATGTGCCCCAAGTATCGACATGTCCACTAGGTAGAGGAAAAATCCAACATTTATATGTCTATATAACTTGTATGTCTTATATCACACTCATATACATATGAAATGCATGTGTGTTTGAAAATGATATTCCATATACCAAACATGTGATAAATACCGTATATAAATAGTGTAATACAATCATCATGTCATTTTTTGGTCTTGATGTTTTTTGAATTATTTGAATTTTTTTATACTGTTATTTATTTTCTAAATATTTAGGATTTATTCTCATAATTATATAAGTAGGTCATCATCATTGGGATTGAATTATAATATCCTAGCCTATACTTGAAATCATGTAATCACATTTCATTTTATTCCATTGTCTCTAATTTTTTGATCTTTATTAGTATTGTTATCCTTAAATATATTACCTTTGTGTGAGTACCATTGCCATTATATTGAATCTTGATTGCCTTTTTGTGTTAGATATAAATAATTTAATATTTTTTTTTCTTTATAGAATAAATTATTTACAACTATTCTAGTGCTAATGTGAGTGTCAATTGGGTGTTATACATTGTCACCCATATGGATCTATCAACAACCTTTGGAGCATAATAAATTAGTATAGTAATATGTCCAAGGAATGTACCATAATGTGAATCGAATAGGTTTTTAATGTTGATACCTAGGTGTTATAATAATTTAAATATATCTACATTTTTTATAATTATAATCTATATTTTATTTATTCTAACTATTCAAGAAATGCAAATGATAAAATGAATTACTAAGAACTAATAATCTACACCTAAGATATTGTGAGCATATAAAGATTAAGATGACATGTTGGAACCACAATCACTAGGTGGTGAATTAGTGTTTGAAAATGTTATTTCAATTATAATTTAACATTATTTTAACCATGAAATCAATATAATGATATAGAAATGCATAAAGAATCATTCATATGAGCATTAAACAATAAAACACATATATGAGTGGGAAACCCTCAAGGGGAAGAAAATACACTATGATATATGCAAATGGAATATTTTCCTATGAAAAAAAATATAAAATTATATTTATTTAAAAATAAACTTGGAACACAAACCCCAATAAAGTTAAGCACCTACTTCACTAGGCTTTAAAAAGCACCTACTTGCAAGGAAGCAGAAACTCCCTAAGTGGCTCAACACAAAATTAGACACATGATGAATTTTTATCACATTCACACATTTTATATTATTTTATGGTATATAAGTCATTTAAAAACCTAATTTTTCTCAACCATGCATTATTTTATTTGTGTGTTTTTGCACACTTCAAATAGGCCTAAATTGCCCTATATATATATATATATATATATATATATATATAGTAATCTCATGGTCACACACCACTTGGTCAACCACGCACCTTAAAAATATTAGGTAAGGAATTAAATAGGTATTAAAACATATTATTAAAATTATTTAATCACAATTAAAACCCATTTTTGTCTTCCATAACTCAATTAGGCCTTACTCCTCCTTTAGGTCTCATGGAGAACTAATTGCATTAGGTTTGTCCTTTTAATGCAAAAACTTGATCCTAATGGGCCTATATGACTTTATAAAACAATAAAAAACCATTTAAAAAATTATCCAATTAACTCTTATAACCTCCTCCATTCTTGATTATACCTGCATCCTTCATTCATACCATGAAATCACTTTTAGAACAAATTTCCCTATTAGGCCTATGTACCTCAAAAGTCTGTCTTAAAAAGTAGAAGCTTAAACACCATTAAGATACTAAATTATGAAAAATTAAACATTTAAAAATATTTTACATGACCTCATAGTCATAAAAAAATGATTATAACACCTTCACTTAGGATATAAAGGCTTAAGATCATCTTTGCATCTCACTTACTCGGAACTACCAATTCACTACAAAAACCAATCATGATGAATTAGATTTCCAACACCTATGAATAAGATTTTAATGACTCATAATGAATAAAAATAGTAATATTATATATCCATAACATCTTAATATATAAAATTCATATGGTATAGTGAAAAATATTTGTCTTGCAGACCAATTTCTTGACCGTATGTCTCACAATCCTATCTGAACTAGACAAGCCATTTTTTGAGCAACATTTTCACCACATAAACTAACCTAAAAAGTTTATAAAAATAATTATCATGACATAAAATTCATATTTAAATTATTCATGCACTTTATTTCATCAATCTATCATGCATAGAGTCTCAAAACTATATCTTCATCTTTGCCTAGGTTTTACACTATTCACACCATTTGGTCTATCTATGACTGGCTTACTTTTAGGATAAAATTAGAAAAATTTAAGGATATAACATATATATAATTAATTATTTAAATATTAAATGTGTCTCTATATTCTTATACCATCCATTTTTTTTAACCAATTCAACTTTTTAGAGCTACAACTTCTTGATAAATAAGCTTGTATCTATACATTTTCTCTCTCATCTAACTAAACACCACCACTTGGAAGTACCTAGGATAGTTTAATAAATTATTAAATATCTTATATATTCATTTTAATCAATCCTAATCTATTTTTAAAAAAATCTTTTTTATTAGGTCCCGATTAGGTTTTTAGGGAGGTTTAACATAGGTTTTAGTATTAACAATTATTCATAAAGGAATGTCACTTGAATCTAAAAATAATGACTATATATATTAAATAATAACATTACACATCTATAATTAATATATTATACTCCCATTCCTAGGTTACCCATTCCAAAAAATATCTAAAAGTTCTTCTCAGGTTTGAGACCTCATTTTGTGAGCTTGAGAAGGCCTAAAATAGTGATTCAATCACTTTTATTTAAAATATTGACCTCAAAATTTGTGATTATTATTTAAAAAAATATATCACATATTTACATTCTCACATGTTCATAATTACCTTTAAATATGATATTTATACCTCATTAGGCTAGAAAGGGTCTAAGAGTGGTCTAAGTGCAGACTTAGACTAAAGGTCCTACCCCTATAGGCTCACCTTAAAACTATCATGAGTGCTTATATATCTTAATTTCATGATAATAAAGTGTCATAAAACCTTCACATTCCTATGTTCATTCATTTTCACATGCACATACCTCTTCATGTCATGATTAGGCTTTCAATGTATTTTGACATCAATGACCTATACCTTCTATGCAAACATAATACATTAGTTTCTTTAAAATTCTCTATTTATCTTTCTCTCATGACCACCACACTCCATCATGACAAAATTATTCCATTATCCTTATCACATCACACATTTCCAACTATCCTTAACCACCTTTGACATAGACCTTCATAAGATGCACCTTTGACATCGATGATAATACTCAACAAGACAATGATAAGATTAAACAAACACAATTTAAACCTTCATTGAAAACCTCATATTTTTGTATTATTTATATAAAATTTATCTTAAATAAATATTTATAAATGTTAATGTCCCAAATGGACCATTTCTCCTTGAATATTTTTGATAATTTGAGTTGACAAACATGTCCTTTGAAGAAAATGTTAGTGTGATAAAATGGCAGGGCTTCACTATGAATCTTGAGCATGTAAAATAATAAAGAATATGTATATTTATTAAAAAAATATGATTAATGATGACCTTTTATATCTCTTCCAATATTAATGTTTGTAAATGAGTCCTCAATAATATGCATGGATCAACACCTAGATCACTAATATGAGTCCTTCATATTGCTCAAGATAAAGGGTGAAGGATGGATCTTGAAAATATCAAAGAATTATTAATATACTCCCTTAATCTTGTTTCCAATATTAAAGGTGGAGGATTATCTCATAATATCTTTGTGAGAGTCATTATGGGCCCTTCATCCTGTCTTCAAGATAAAGGGTGGAGAATAATCCTTCATATTAATTTATTTAGTGATTAATGAGATCCAAAGAGAATATTACATAGGATATCAATATTATTTATCGAATAAATATCCCATTTTATAAATAAAAATAAAATGTGTAGATAATATTTTTTGATTATATAGCACCTCAGTCTTATACAGTTGAAAAAAATAGGCCCTATATATTCTTCTTAATTACACACATGCCTTGATTATATAAGCCTCATATATACTCTATTTTGTGCCCATTGGTCTATCTCTTAGTCTAATAAACCCTATATGTATGAAACATACATCGTATCTATCCTAGAATGCTTAAAATTTATTTAGCTTATACCTCTACAAGTTTTGAGGCTATACCTGTTCTCCTACTCCTTAGAAACTAATGTTTAGGATAGATTGTAATATTAACATTACTATTATTCCCTGATGTAAGTGTTTGGTGGACTAAATTCGTCCCATTTTCAAATTAAATGTATTATAATGGTTGGCCTAAGTGATTTAATTTGAGTTATCTCATGATATGATTGATATAAATATAATATCAACCTTTATTCATTCCTCACTTGGGGAACACCTAAAAATTAAAAAAAATAGTATTAAATAAGTACTCTATTTAAAAAAAACTTTCTTATTCTACCCTATTATTATATTTTTCAAAGGAACATCCCAACTTACGTCTAAATTACTAAATTATAATTCACAAGGTCTTATTTGGTAAGTTACAGGCTGGGTAACTATTGTAGTTACCTTACACACATTGCATGATTCACACATAAGCAAACACATAGGGGAGAACTACATAAGTATAAGACCCTATTTTGGAGTATTATATATGTAGGCATAACCCTTTGATAGTAGGGTCATTTTAGGTCAAATCAACACTATGTACCCACTAAACTATTTTCTCCCAAAGTCACACTAAAGATGGAAAGCTAGGGTTTTTCCATTTCACCCAGAGAAATAGTCCATGAACCATATATGAATACACCAAAGCTAAGGTGAAGACAAACCTAGTAGAATCTAGGTTTTCACATCCTAATTTAGTTAAGATTCAATACATGATACTAGCATCAATCCTATATAATAACATGCATGCAACCATCCCAAGATGATACAACTATCTAGAGAGCCAGAGTCACCAGATCTAGAATATGAAAATTGTTATATAATATAATAACTACATGTTTTCTACCTGTACCATATATATATCTACATTAGAATTATAACTATATAAGCACTCTATTTTATGTCATTTATACATCTAGCATAGTTTTACTTTTTATTAATATCTTATATCAATTTAATAAATTTAACATATGGTACATCTAAGTTTAGAATATAAATTAGCATATTGTAAATATGATACTCACTCATGTGACCTATCATTTCTATATCCTTAAACCTATTTACCCAAGTAATATCCACATCCAAATTATGGTTAAACATTTGGTGAACTTGATCCATGTGAATGTAATTTTTTCTAATTTTTAGGGTTTTAAACTAGTAAGGGTTTTAGATTATTGTATTTTTTAATTTTATATTGGTAATATTTTCCATGTAACTTAAATGTAACACTATATTTGGGGGTGTGTCTATTGAACATATTGAGATTATTCTCAATCCATCTAATATGTCTCAAACCAATGAGGGATATCATACCTTAGATCATGATGATACCCATGTCAACAATGAAAAAATGTTTATAAGGTTATCATAGAAGAATATTCTAATAATGAAAATATAGAAACAAATGAAATGACCCTGTATACAATGACCAAGTGCATGAAATCATAATTTTCATGAGAAAGTTTAACAAAACCCCAAAGATATTGATAAAATATTAAAAACTATACTTAAGTCTAAAAATTCAAAAATTTATTGTATACATCCCTCCCCTTGAACACATTACAACTCAACACATCTAATGGGGGCATAAATTATGTGTTTCAACCTTTGTTCCCTAAAAATACCATTGATATATCTATTATGAACTTACCCATTATTTCAACATAAGTACTATTTTCAAAGCCTATTATTACTCAAAACATGTTTCCATCCCCTTTTCTGAGTAATGAAATTGCTAATCTAAATCCCACTAGGTCTACAGTTCAATCACTCATTTAGGTTGTAAAGACCTTGGAGGATAAGGTTATAAACATTGAACAAAAGAATTAAAAGGATTCAAGGTTATATGTGTTTCATAAAATTATTGGACTTTAAATCTATTTAAAACCTTTTCCAAATGGATTTGTTTCCCCTAAATTCACATTGTATGATGGAAAGGGTGAACCTGAATAAAATATTTGAACCTTATATGAGAAATGCCTTGATTATGATTCTAATGATAAAATTTTAACCAATTATTTCTAATGATCCTTAAGGATTATGATTTGAGGTGGTTTTATGACATAACTTTCCAATCCATGAAAGCATTTATACCTCTTGAAGATAAATTTTTTGCACACTTTTATATTAACATTACCAAAAAATGTTTCCTATGCTCAAATTTCAAATATCAAACAAGAAACCAATGAACCAATTAATGAATATGACTTGAGACATAATAAAATGATATCCAAAATGATCAATCCTATGGTATACAAAGATTTGAAAGACATTCAAGAAAAATTTTCTTGCTCCTTTACATGAGTCCATTATTTTATAAAAGTTTCAATCTTTAGATAGCTTATGTTATGTTATACAGGACCATGAAATAAAGCTTATGTCAATGACTAAGATAAATTATGTATCAAACACACCATCTTCATATACATCTATTAAAAATTTTATAATTAAACCAAGTTATAAGTTAAAACCTATTGATCCTAAAAAAGAAACAAACACCATGATTAACACAATTGCACAATAGTCTAATCAACTTATCTTATCTAATTCACCATGGAGATAGTTTACATTCTTACCTAAGACTCTTACTTCATTACTTCCATATTTTATAGAGTTATATCTTATATATATCCCTCTTCATATAGAGGTTTATGTAAATATACATCTACCTAAAGGATATGATGAAAATTATTGCTATAACTATCACCTAGGCATTCTATGAACATGTGTTTTACCTTGAAGCATAATATCTAAGACCTCATCAATGGAAAATAAATTAAATTTGATGATTCTCCAAATGAATCATGTTCACATGCTCATGATCACCATAAGCATAAAATATTTAACAATCCTTTGGAATACCATTCTATGAAAGAATCAAAATTCTAAATGTAATATAATTCAAATTCTCCTCCATCATATTATGGAAACCCAATATATGGGGATATTGGTAATTAAAAATGATATATACTTCATATGGTTAAAAAACCTACCATTTCCTTTCATGACAATGAAATTAAGGATGATGACTTTGATCTTCATTCTCTTTTGATTTTATCATATAATGATAAACACACCATACATAGTGTTATGATTGGTAATGGTTTAAGTGAAAATATTGGCACAATGACATTAATTATGTATTTGGGTTATACTCATCAAGATTTAAAATCATCTACAATATCAATCAGAGCATTTGATGTGACCTCCCAAAAGGTTCTTGGTGAGATTGATCTACCTTTACAGGTTGATCTTACACATGTGATTACTAATTTCTTAGGTATACCTTATATGTGTGGCTTTGACATGTTGGGATGACCTTGCATACAGACTCTTAAATTAGTGCCCTCTATAGTTCATGGGTGTGTATTCATTCTAATTGAGTAGTTTTAGTTTATAGTATTCCATATGATTATCCTCTTGAGTAAGAGAAATTCATACATAATAAATTAATTATCAAGCCTATTAAGGCTAATCCATCATAAAATGGTAAGAAATAAGTAGTCCCCTTTACTAGGTAACCAGTAGTTAAGAGACACTTACATTAGAAATAAATGGTAGTTTTCATGTAATCCTCATATTCTATGCACCATATTCATGTATTTAGAGCACATAAACATTTTACTATGATTTATACTCTAAGGAAACCACATAGTACATAGGAATGGGTTCCAAGAATCCCTATTCCTTTTATTAGTACTTCATAAACCCATAGACCTACTATACATATGTTGATCATAATAGATACTATAGTGACATATATTTCACATATACATACTCATTGGTAGTACCATCAATATATTAAACTAGGTTTAGAGTGGGAAGATAACTATGATCATCCTTTGGATGAGATCTTAGGATGATCTTGTCTTTATAAAAAAAACCAAAAGAATTAAAAACATTCAATAAATAAATAAATAAAATTTAGAACCTACATGTTTTATTGGATCTTTGAAATCTATGTGGTAGTTTCATGTTAATGGAAAACATATCATTCACTCCTACATACACATATATAAGCAGACACATATACATCATACACTTATAGTTGTTTTACTTCCATTTACCCACATCATATGGACATTGAAAACATCTATATTTTATGATATTGATACACATAGGTTATATGATTCAATGATCACTCTTCACTTTCTTGTTTGAGCTTACATATGTACATACACATGCCTATTATCTATGATTATACATTACATATGTTATTTCATATGCTATGTACTTGAAATTTTTTGCTAAAACATTTGATCCATGGGCTACTATAACATGTTTATGTTCATTTCTTATGCCTTTCATTTATGAACTTTCTTGAGTGTTTTTCCTTATTATTATTTATCTTGTTTTAGCATTTGAATATGATCCATTATATGTACACCCTATGCCTATGTTAGCCTTATTTGAAATTTGAATATGTCACTATTTATTGTATTGAAATTTAAATATATCATTCCTTACTTTGTGGACATTTGACTTAGTCATGTCTATTTGATTTGGTGGCATTTGAACATGGCCCTTGTTTGTAGTATCCTTATACCATTACCTTGTTGACTTGCCTTTAAATGCTCTTGTGTGTGTGCTTGTTTAGTTATTGAGATTGTATTTTTACTATCTATAAATTATCATGATATTTATCATACATATTAGGCCTACATATGATCACATTGGTTCGTTTCCCTAGACATTATTCCTTCTATATGCTACATGGTTAAATTCATATATTTTATAGTTGTCTTACCATTCCAGGTACTATTTTTACCTCATCTCATAGGAGGGTATATTAGTGGGGGAGTGATTGGGAAACAATTTCTCCACACTTTTCATCATTCTCAAATTTATTTGGGGCATGTCATAGACATGGCTTCAACACATTCACAATTTTCATATTATAGTGAGGGCATGCTTTAAATGCATATTATCCACATTTATCTAGTATTAATTACTTATACCAGTTTGTAAATTTATTGGGGGCATGTCATATGGATATGGATTCCACACATTCCTAGTTTATATATTATAGTGGGGGTATCCTTTGGAATCATGTTCTTCACACTCATTTGGTATGGTACTTGTGTCAATTCACAAATTTAGTGGGGGCATGGTTTGTAAGCATATTATCCACACATAATTAGTATTCATCATCTCAAGTATATAGTGGGGGAATGTTTGGAAACATGTCCTCCACATTGGTACCTACATCAGTTTCAAATTTATCCATATATAGTGGGGACATATTTGGAAGCATGTCCTCCACACTTACATAGTTATCTGAATTGACCAAAACACACAATTATTTGATTCAAATTAATAGCTATGGTAGAATTATATACGTGGTATCATTTTCATACATAATTTCAGCATAGACATATCTAAGGTACATATTCTATACAACATGTGTATAATATTGACAAATTCAAATAAATTTCAAATTCTAAAACTATTGCACGTATTGATACCCTATGGATTTTTAGGGACTTTAGAAAAAAAATATAATCTATTAGTTGGTTCACCTTTTGGTATGATTGAGGTGATTAAATAACTCAAACTTTATAAGTTTTTAGTTTGGAATTGATCATCCAAACTCATAAGGTTATAAGTATCATTGGGTTACACAGCTGAGATAATATTAATTACCATGTGGCAACTCAATTTTGATCCAAATTTGGGATATTGTACCTTTAAATATTTTTCTCTCTTTATCTACATCTCATTGGATATATACACTTTAAATATTAATCTATATCTATCCTAATATTAGTTTCATATCCTTACAATGATACATATTTTGCAATAATAACTTTCCAATAGGTAAGATATTTACATGGACACATATTTGTACTCTAAAACCTTTCTCTTTCAATTTAAATTTATTTCATGTAATTTTAACCTAGACTATATGTAGTAATTTTACATTGTAACATGCTCTTGGTTATAGGTCAATCCCTAGAAAAGAATTGAAATTTAACTCCAAAAAAATAGTTAAGTTAAAATCAAGCAAAGATAGTGTATACACACCTAGGTACATTTTAATTTCCTTTAAACTCATAATTTCATTACTAGATTAAAGTAAGGGAAAATGTAGATGATATTTTGTGATTATGTATCACCTCAGTGTTTTACACTTGGCAAAATTATATCTTGGTTATTTCTTTTAGTTCTACACATGCCTTATATAAACCTCACATCTAATTTATCATGTACTCCTTGGCCTATATCTTAGTTTGAATAGCCTTATATTGATGACATAAACATATTATATTTCCTAAAATTCATAAAATTTAATTATCTTACAACTCTACAAGTCTTGAGCCTATACCTAATTTCATACTCCCTATACACTAACATCTAGGACAAATAGTAGTGTCAAAGTTATTGTCCTAACCTGAAAAAAGTGTCTAGTGCTTTAAAGTCATCCAATTTTAAAATTAAATAGATTAAAATAGTCAGACTAAGTGCTTTAGTCTGAGTTATCTATCGATAAGATTGGTATAAATATAATATCAACCCTTATTCGTTACTCATGTCGAGAACATATAATAATCAGAATAAAAGAGCTTTCAAGAAGAACATGAATTACCAAAAGCTTTCCTCTTTTGATATTAGTAGATGGTCTATTCTAAAAAAATGTCTAAAGTACTAAAGGAATAGTCATAAGGTCTTATTTTCCAAGTTACAAGCTAGGTAATTATTGTACTTGCTATACACACATTGCATGATTCACACATAATTTAACACGTAGGGGATAACTACAAGTATGAGGCCATATTTTAGAGTATAGGATATGTAGGTATCACCTTTAATAGTGGAGTCATTTTAGGTTAGCTCAAAACTACGTGACAACTAATAAATTTTCCCTAGTGTCTCATTAATGATAAAAATCTAAGTTTTTTCCATTTCACCAAGAAGATAGTCCATGACCTAGATCTAAATATACTAATTAAAAACATCTATGTGGTTGCATAATAATTCAATAGATATTTCATACAAAACACTAGTATGGGTCTTAGATAGTAGCATCAACATAACCATCTTAAGATGATGTAACTATCCAGAGAGCCAAAGGTACTGGATCTAGAATTTGATGACTTTTCTAGTATATACTTCCTACTTTTTTTGTCTATACTACATATATATTTACATTAGCATAAAAAATAGATAAGTATTCTCTTTTATGTCATTTATATGTCCATAATATTAATAATTTTCATTAATAACCTATCTTAATTTAATAAATTTATCATATGTTACATGTGAGTTTAGAATATAAATTATCCTACTATAAATATGATATTCAACCTTGTACACTATCTACCCAAGTAAGATCCACATCCAAATTAGGGTTAAAAAAAATGAATAATTAATAATTTAACACAAATTATAATTACATTTACATATAATTATTATTAGATAAATGATTTGGAGAAATGGGAATTCATTGTATTATTTGATCAATGAAGTTGAATTAGTGGATTAATCAGAGTAAAATAATTTACTAGATAAAATGACTAGATTGATAATTTAATAGATATAATATAGTGAATTATCCCACCTATATATGCCCCAAGGTCAATTTGAACTCATATGTTAGATGAACAGATGAATTTAGATTAATTTGTGTGTAACTATGGGAAGTCATTCTATTTAGCAATTTTGGCACAAATTTTACACTATTTGATAATGCATTATGAGATGTAGACAAAGAAACAAATTTTCAAATAATATAAAATTCATTAAGATATTCATAGAATAAAATTAATAGGTGTTGAATTTGATAATCTTTGCTAAAAGTAATAATAAATAAGTTCAAATATGTCCTCAAGTGGTGCTTGATAATCTATGGATGCCCCCTTGAGGGGAGAGTCTAAAATTTTTTTGGACAAGTGAACCCATGAAATTAATTAATGAATATATAGAGATCTATTAAAATTATTATTATCTCATATGATGCTTATTTCATTTTATTATGTCTCTTATACTTAGATTAATCATGATTGTTATGAATTTGATTTATAAATGCTATTACTATTATTATTTTATGAAATTGATGTTATGCTTAGCTTATTTGATGACCTTGATTAAAATTATCATGGAGTTTTTTAGTCTTATGATTGGATAGAAAGCTTTGTTGAACATTTTTGGTAGATTTCTTAATTTTTGATTTTTAATATTGTGCATGACAATATGCATCATAATATTAAAAGAGTCATGATAAATTTTATTTGTCAATATTATTAAATGTGAATTAAAAATTTAAATGTATACAACTGAAAATAAAATATGAAAAACAAGTTTTAAATCTAAAAAATAATGTAATTAAATCAATTCTAATTTAGATACACATTGTTCAAAACCTAAAATCATGATATGAATAATTAAGACTTAAGTGAGAAAATGAAGTAATAAATTAATCAAACTAAGTAATAAAAAAAGTAACCAATAAGCAAAAAAATAAATCAACACATAAACACACAAATGAAATTAAATAAACATTAAATTTAGAAAGGAGTATGTGTGATAATAAGGCATTGTAAAAACTCAATTTTAGCCACGTTTGTGTCTAAACTGGGTATTAGGTCAATTTCTATAAAATTATGTAATTTAATATTATCAATCAATTTAATTTACCAAATTCATCGATGTAATGGATTAAATTTCCCAAAAATATGTCAAGGCTTGCTTATTTAGGGTATTACCCTATATGCACCAATAACTGAGATTGGATTTAACCCTAATAGAATTATGATCTAGAAAATTAACATTCTTGCCTTGATGATCTATCAATGGAAAAAAAATCATAAGATCCAAATAACCTAAGTAATATTATTTAAAAATTAAATCTGAAGTATCTTTCTTAAGTAAAAATGCCAATTTGAATTAGAGAATTACATTTATCTAAAAAATGAATTTTTCAATAAACATGAGGTCAAACTCAAAAGAACTAATAATATGTTTTATTAATTCATAAAATTTAAGGAAAGGTGAGTCATAGCCTCATAAATATATTCTATGAGTTTTCTTGGATCATAAATATCTAAAATGAGTTGTCAAGCCTTCATGATTGCTTTGACGAAACCCATGATTAACTTAACTCAATCTAGTTTATTATATACTCAACCCATGATTAACTTAACTCAATCTAGTTTATTATATACTCAACCAAAGTTATAACTAAACCTAACATACCTAAGGTTAGATTTAGTTTGGAGACCTATAAATACAAGTGCTCTAACTCTACCCAAAAATATTTGGTGTTTAAGTTTATTCTGCATGAATGCCTTCAAGAAGCCATCAATATAATGTTATAATGCCAAATTGATATCAAGAACATTCAGACCAAGCAAAACCAAGCCAAGCAAATCCATATGCAGCATTAGAGAAGTGTTTCCAAGATGGATAAAGCATGATAAAATTATCTAATGAAATAAAATGAGAAATAACATCTTATTACTAACAAGTGAACACTAATTTTGATAATGGAGGTAATATTGTTGTATGTTTTTATCTCATATTTGTATTTTTTTCATTATGTTATGCTAACCCTAGTACTTAAACAAGAGTGATTTAGTTTCATTACATTTTTATACTTTAATACTCATTTTTTCATTTGATTTAAGGGGGTATCTTTTGTTAAATCAAACCCCACTTAGTTCCTTGCCTCCTGTAGCATGGCTAAGAAAATATTTTAAAGGGGTCACAAGTCACAAGGTGTGTGATTATTAGTAGGAGATTGAAGGTAGAAAAAGGTGGAAGCTTCTCCACAGAGAAGGTTTGAGCCATAAACAAACTCTTTTATTATAAGAGTTAAATACTTCAAAATACTCATATCAACATCTACCCAAAATATGATGATCTAATATGGAAGGCTAATCACAATGGGTTATTTTATATCAAATCTAGTTATCTTTCCCTATGGGACCAAGAAGAAATAGAGAAAAATTAGAAATTTTTGTGGATTAAAAATATTATCCCCAAGATCAATGTTTTATTATATTTGGTAACTCAAAAATAAATCCTAATAGTGGATAATTTGAAGACGAGCATAATCATATTTCCTAACAGGTGCACTCTATGCAAATAGGAGGCAGAATCTACAAAACATATTTTTCTTTCTTGTTCTTTTGCTTCCTCCATTTTTTAGTCTTTATTTAATTTTTGTAACTACTCTTGGGTTCCATAGAGGTCCATAAAGTATCTGATCTATCAATGAGAGGTACCTTAGGATTATTTTCCTCTAAATTTTTTGTGGAATCCTACTTTTCTTCACATTTATTGGGGAATCTAGATTTTGAGGAATTTGATCATTTTCCATAATATTAATCTTAGTCAATCCATAAATTTTAATAAAATTATGGATTTAATCAAATATAATTGGTTAACCTATGCCTCCTATGATTATCTTCCTTTCCCCCAATTTTCCCAAATTTTCCTCTTATTGAACCTTGAAATCCCTATACATTCTCATAAGTAGTTTGTATATATATCAAACATCAAGTGAATTCACCCTCCATCTTTGATCTGGGCAATAATTCAGATGACAATTTGGGTGATAGGTCCACCCCAATTGATGGCAGAACTTCCATGAGCCATAACGTTTGCACCATAGCTCTAATTGACTCACCGTTTGAACCGTTGGAAAGATAATAATGAGGGGAATGTCTTGAGATGGAATGGAGATCCACTTGATGAAGTTTGAACCTCGAAAACCCAATGGAAGTGTCCCAAATTTCATTTTTAGTAGTGCAATCTAAAAATAGTAAGTTTCTAAAAATAGTAATTCCTCAAATTTTGTATTGTTGTAAATCATGGAAGTCGAACCACTTAATCTCCCTCAAGATTGGTTACCTTCCACATACTCCTCACACCTTCAAAACATGTATAAATGAAGATGTAACCTGAAATGGAAATGAAACATCTCTTTTAGAGATAGGCATATATTTGGGTCTACAATTTTGATCAATAAAACATCTCTTTTCAGAGATAACATTATTTGAATTTTATTGTTCTTATTTTTGAATTATCTTTCAACCAAATATTTTGAGTTTTGGATCAATCTAAATGATATAAACTATATTTTTATTGAGTGTTTAAAAGTAACCCTAGACCTATGAGAGTTGGAGTGTTATCTAGGATTTTAATGGGAACCTCATGGTAGCCTATGTAGGACCATTAGGGATCCAAACTAATCATATTGTAGAATCCAAGGCTACGTGTTAGGGTATAAAACTTGTAGTTAAGTTAAGTTTAGAGAAATTTTTATGTGAAGGGAGAGTTTTTTATCACTTGGATTTTCAACCTTTGAGGATATGTCTAATCTTTCCTCATCCAAGTGGCATAATTGAAACACCTCTAGGCTTGTGGGTAGCCTAAGGATTAGGTGAATCTCTAGGTAGGGCTAGTTCCCTTGATGTACCACTTTGGATCACTAGTACACCTAAAATTTAGGGGGAAATGGAGAGAGATAATTGAAATAAAACTATCCTAAGGTAGGTGATACACCAAATAGATTGATGACTTCAAACTATCTACATGTTACACTTGAAACCAATAGACTAACCAAACATACACTTCTCCAATTTACATCTTCTCAGAGCAATATTACATTATGATATTATGGATAAATGTTTAGGCTATGAGTAATAGACAAGATTCCTTGAGTGGCAATAGTGAATATACTAAGTCACTCAACCTTGACACTTCCTATAACAATTCACATGCCCTACAAGAAGAAGCTGTCTAACTACAAATAAATGATAGAATGAAACAATCATGCTAAGGAAAAAAGAGTTATCACTTATGCAAAATAAAAAAATTAAAATGAAAAAAATAATAAAATAAATTTAAGAGGTAAAAATTATTATTATTATTTATTAAAATGTATGGAAAATAATATGGATTCACCATACTCAGGTGGAGCATAAGTTACAATGGCAAAAATAGCCAGTTCTTATAGAACTTGAGAAAGAAAGGAGAAGAGAGAATTCCAAGGGTCACAAGAAAACTTTTCAAGTGAGTAAAATAAGTTAATTGTTTATTATAATAGGATTTTGGATGAACCATTCAATTTTAGGAAGCACAAGTGTTCATACAATGCATGAAACTCTTACAAAGTGGCATAAAACTCCTTATTCTAGCTCATAAAACTAGCTTCATGATTTGGACCTATTTGAACATCCTAATTCTGATTATGGATATTTTTTATGATTATAATTAAGGGTAAATATTTAATAAATTCCTCTTTATGCATTGCTTGTAGGCCTAGTCATCTAGAATCATCTAGGAATGAGCCATCATCATCTATAGTTCAAATAACTCTTCCTTCGTACACCTTGTACACTTGGAATCCATAAAGGAATAATTTTTCCATGAAAATTCATGGTATTTAGTGTATGAAAATTTTAAATACCCTTCATGGCCCTATAATCATCAAAGACACCTTAAAGTCACTTCCACTTGGAGTTTTCACACTTCTCACTAGCTTGGTCACTATGCCAGTTTTGACTCACTAAGATGTAGTAGTTTGTTTGAACACTTAAGAATTTTTTTTAATAATTAAATGAACATTATTAGTTATCCAAATTCATAATACTTATCCCAAATTTTTTTCATCTTCATAATCTTCCTAGAACCTAAAAAACACACAAAATAGTCAAAAGTACCTGATTTTGTACCTTATCCATATAATTTCATATATTCCAAAAGGATGGGGAGGATCCTGAGAGATTCCTCTAAAATTTAAAATCATCATCATATATAAAATTTTCCATTATAGTGGCTATCTAACTCCATTTCTCCAAATTGGTCACTAACAAGGGTTTGTAAGGGTTTTAGGTAGTTTTCCTTCTTAAACTTTGTTCATAAATATATTACATTAGAATTGCCAAAAAAATACACAAACATGTTATTTAAGACCCCTAATAACCTCCCAAAACTCCTTTGACTTCCATTAAAGGCCTCATTAAATATGTGAGAATTTGAACCCCTCTTATCGAGCTTATTCTCACCTTTCTCATAGGCCTGATGTTGCTTTTGGGCCAAAAAATGACTTCATTATGTTTTATATACCCTAAAAAATATTTATCACCTCTATTTTACCTCCATATGTGTGATAAAATATGTTATAATTTCTATCTCAAGCTATAAGTGTGAATGACCCCCCATTTGGATATAGCCTAAAGCATGTCCAATAGGCATTCCTACAACCTTTATGTTCTAGGTCATCTAATTCGAATTATTTGAATTCCATAAGATTTAAAACCTATAAAATTATCCCAAAAAAATTATTTGGCCAATTTTAAACCATTCCTAAATCTAGATATGTCATTGGTCTATCAAATTAGCTCTTGTTCAAACCTTGCCCCATGGGCTTGACTACAATCTTAGGGTTTTTTAGCACCCTATTTGATTTCCTTCCTCTGTGCTTGGTCTCCCATGTTGGTAAGTATGTTTCCCATATTATCATACCTTATCCAATGTCTCATTTTCCCACCATCTCATCCTTTCCTCTACATTCCCTAAGGTTGTAGGTTTTGCTCACAAGGGAAGTACCCTCTATCTGAGACAATATAGAGGGTACTTACACTATTTTTTAAATAATTTTTTTGATTTTAAGAGATTATAAAATTAATATATATTATATATACAAAAATTTATCTCTTTTTTATGTCATCTAACCTTACAACCTTTCAAAAACCTAAGACAAACCCTTTGAAGGTAGACTGTGTGCAGGCTTTCTACTACATGGGCTAGGTGTTGTCCTATCTAACAATTTATTTCCCCTATTTACATGGTATAATGATATATTACAATGTTTATGATCATTATTAAATTTTTTCATAAATAATAATCACTTCAATTATCCTTTCTACACTTCATATTCACCTAAATTACCCACTATCTACCATAGTTATAGTTGAATATGGTTCTTGCAGAATAGGGGTCATCTATAAGAAAACTTGCATATTTTTTAACTTAAAAACCTTTAATGAGATTATATTTAATATTTCCATTTCCATTTTTTAGTTATTTTAATTCATCCTCACCATACTTGGACTAGATCATCACCTAGACAATGTTTTTTTTCTCACTATCTACCTACAGTTAGTTATAGGTGCTCATTTCCAAATGAGGAGCATTTGAAGGTGTTTCTTTGACAAAATTTAACACTCTAACCTATTACTCCTATTTTCCATGTTAATAAATTTTAATACCATACTCTAGGTTACCATGCACTTATGTTCATTAGAAATAAAACACCTTTTCAAACTTCCACCTATGGGTGGCTGTAGGTTAGCATTTGGTGGTGAAAAGGACACCTATATATGAGCATAAGATACAAAGAATTGTATTACAACATCCTTAGATGATCATTAAAATATAAATTATATTTTAAAATACCTCAGACCTTAAAAACATAGTGTTATGGATTATTCTTTAAACCCTATGGTGAAGAGTATAATCTGAGTTTAAAACCTCTAGATTTCACTAACGAGCTTTAGTGAACAAATGTCATGTTAGATCCTCTTCAAAACTAGATTTCATAAAACACTTTCCCTATTTATCTTGTAAGTTTCTCCTCTTATATATAGGATATAAGTATTGATCATATATATTTATCAAATCCCATGACAACCCTATTGTTCTCCTTTAATTAAAAGTCTTAGGACCTTTATTTCTTCATTTTAGGGATTTAATCCCAAAATTTAGTCCCTTCATGCTAGAAAGTGGTCTTCAACCTTTCTAAGCCACCTAACACTTCAAATATGAATAATAATATCCCTTAAACATGTTAGGTCTTTAATATTAGTTTCACAACTTATCTAAATTTTTTAAATGGCTCTTTAACCCCCTGTTCAGCCACCTATTGGTGTAGATTTTTAGTGTGTATAGGCCTTAAGGTGAAAATTTGGATAGTGTGTATTGTAATTTGCCTCTGATGGGTTATATATATATTTATAACTTTAAAATTCAATATTCACACCTCAAATAACTTACAACCACCACTAAGTCTCTCATCATGGTATGACATCATCATGGAAACCCCTGTGAGTGAAGATGGAGCTATATGCAAGTAGACAAAAAGATTGGTGTGATGGGCAGTGATATCATGAATTTGAACCTATAAACTTCTCCATGATATTTAAAAGGGATAAAATAATATATCATGATCTAAATATCTTGAGGGGGGCTTTTATACCATGTTTCAATATTTGAAACCTCTTGTTGGTAGGTGAGTTTATTCATGGTAAACTAAGAGCATATGTTGCACATGACTACAATAATCCTATTTTTGCATCAAATGAAGATTGATTCACTAATTAATGTTTTTAAACTATACACCAAGGCTTCAAAACATTAAACACACCTCTATGAACATGACATATAAGTTTCATACACATGCTTCTCCATGGTTGCATGTAAATAATGAGCAAAAGTTGACTATATGGTGTTCATAATTGCACCCTCATAGAGAATTTCCTTGAATAATGAGATTTAAAGGTAAATGGGAATAAATATAACATCATAAACATGAGTATTAACCTATCAAACTCATTTAATTCACCATCAAATCATTAAACTCTTGAAAATGGTGGAAACCAAATTGTTGCACAAAAAGGTGTTCCCTCCTACAACGTAAGATGACTAGCATAAAAAAACATCTTAAACCACTAAAAAAATATGAAGATCATTATATGAGTAATTAAACATATTTTTGAAACAATCCCAATAACTAGATTGTATGAAACTACCCAAAATGGAGCAAAACCCATAAGGGGTATGAAATAAAGAGAAAAAAAGCACATTCAACTTCATGATGATGTTTCATAGATCACATGACACCATTTTAAAAAATATTTTTATCTAATTAAATTTATCTAAGTTTAATTTCACCTCCCAAAGGTGTTTGACCTGGAAGTTCTCCAACTATCTGTACCAAGTACAAACTTGAAGGCTAGTTTTATGTGCCTAGAAGGGTGAAAAAGGAGCATAATGGTTTTGGGACTTTTATAGCACTTCCAAAAAATTTAAATAATTTATATGGATTTAAGTAATTTTAATAGTCATTGTATGACCTTTTCCTACATGGCACACTTCCCCATGAGCCGTACAAGTGCCAAAATTCTTCTTTTCCTTTGATAACTACTCTTTCTTCTCAAGAACCTATCACTTTCAATTATGATCAGTTTATTAAGACATATTATGACACATGTCACATTAAATAATATTTTTAAACCTTCTAATTTCCCAAGGAGTTTGTATAACCTATTAAATGTTCTATTTAGGACCTCAAAATGACTCAAAATGATAAATGGAATAAAAGACTAGTTAACCAAGGTTAATATAACATAAAATCACAATAAATGACCTATAATATACCTTATTACAAAATATATTAGATCCATAAACACATAAAATTCAAATTTGGTCAATAAATTCAATGAATATAATCAAATATCTGAAAGGTTCCTCCCAATCTTCTTGGAATATAACCAATATAATAGATGTACAAAATCTACTTAATTTATTCAAGGGTGTATCCATTTATCATATTTATAGATAAGGTAATAAAATAATAGATAAAATGGAAAATTTAGGGGTCTTTGGTGCATCCCTCACCCAATGGCAAGGTGACATGGAATTTCCTATTGATTTCATCCCCTTTATTGATCTTGATAAAGGAAAATATAATGTGTGATATTATGGGTTTCATTATTATTAAATTCAATTATCAAGGGTGGAGGAGATCTCATACATGTAAGTCTATCATGTCTCACCCACACCTTAAGATATCAAACGTATGGATTTATTTTACATTAAGCTCTAATAACTTAAATGAAACCACTTTTAATATCATTCTAAATATTACTCCAATGGGTCCCATCCATAAACAATGAATCAAAAGAAAATAGAAAAGGATCAAAGGTGACCATGATTGGGTAGATCCAATATCCTATGCAAAATTGAATTAATATGACTACATTTGGAAAAATATGGTTAAGGGTGGGCTCACTAGCTACATGGATTAACTAGTAGGCCATAATGTGGTGATATCCATAGATATTGATCATGGATGGAATGACAGGGAGGTTTGAAAGTGTGGTCTAAATCTCATGTTTACCAAAGAAGTAATCAATGAAATCATAGGTATGGATTGTTTAGGCATGAAGGAATTCAAAGATGAAAAGATAAAGGATGCATTTTTTACATTTTCTACAGCATTGAGAAAAAAATGTCCAAATCATCAAACCAAAAATGGTTTTTGAGGTTGGACCTTCCCATGAAGTGGTCAAGTGTGTAGCTCCAAATAATGAGGTTCATCACCCTTGAGGGGAATCATATAGTGATCTTATCTCACCATTTTCTATTCCTTAACCACTTTAGGGCCCACCCATAACTATAGTTCATGAATTAAATCTATGTTTCCAACCTTATCTATAATGCTTACTAATAGAAATTTATTCCATATCAAAAATACTATCATAATGCATGGATACGTATAGCTAATCATTCAACCAATCCAATAAACATTCCCCAATATGCCATTCTAACATACTTCATTCAAGGTATCCCACCTTTGATCATGTAACCCCAACTACAATAGACCATGCCATCCAAATCTTAGCTCAAGAGATACATTAAATTAAGGATGCATTTCAAGTCATTTAGACTAAGAATCAAACAAATAATTACAATTCAAACTAAATATGTTTGTATCCATTTAACATAGATTATATTCAAATACATTTTCCTCAAAGATATGAGCCACCCAAATTTGAAAAATATAAGGGTAAAAGTGACCCTAAAGAGCATTTAAATGAACTATTTGTTACTTTCTAACCAGTGGCCTAGAGTGACATATATTTTCTTATCCTCTTTCTAAGAAGTTTATCTAGACAAGCCTTGTAATGGTTGCTTAAACTACCAAAGAATTTTGTACCAAAATTTTATGACCTTTATGAGAAGTTTACACATCATTTCCCATATATTATCAACCAAAATATTATAGTTTTAGATTTGGGCCAAGCAAAATATATAAATGTTGAAAGCTTCACTACTTATTTGTAATGATGGAGGGAACTTATGAGCCAATTAACTCAAAATTTTCCAGACAAATAATTAGTCATGATATTTAGCTAGACTTTACATGGTGATATATCCTATCATCTCAAGATGCAGTGTGCTCACATGTTTAAAGAGGTTATTGATAAAAAGATACACATTAAAAAAACTCTAGTCAATAAAGGGATAATCAAACTATCTTCTTCCAATTAGAACTAGATCCAAAACCAACATCAAGGAAAACAATAAAACCAAAGCCATAACCAAAACTACAACCCTATTCAAATACCAACTTCAATGTTAGATCATACCAACACTAATGAAAGACCAAAGGCCCATATATGTAATAATAATGTTTTCAAGGTTCACTGAATCATGTCATGTAAAAATGGTACAAACACTATCTATTCATTTGCCTTTACCCATTTATCAACCACCACCTCCATTCATTTAGCCAATACCTCCATAAAACCAACAGTAAAATCTAGCCCAATTGTAAGAACCTCCTCCAAGAAGAAGACCACCCATAGCCAGAGCATTTAGTAACCTTGGGGATCCCATTGAGTTTGTATTCCATAAGTTGGTTTAGGAAAATATTAATAGTTTTCACATTCCAAAGACATTTATTGAAGGAATTCATTTTTATGACTAGTTACAAAAGCATAATTTTTGTGAGTACCATCATGTCAAGGTACATTCCATATATCAGTGTATATATAAAAGGCATATGAATGAGAATATGCTTGCGAATAGTGAGATACAATGATATACGCATGATCCTATGACTAATCATAATTTGGGTATATTTAAAAATCCATTTCCTAATTAAAAAAAATAGTTTTAGCTCTAATAGAAATAACAACAATGGTAAAAACACCACCATAACATTAACAATATCAACAACAATAATAGAATGGCTAGAACCAAGGTCAAATTGATCAATTCAACCAAAGTGGCCATCATGCCATTATGTATACTTAAAATAATGTTTTAGGAAATATTTTATGTGGTCATGTTTCCACCATTACCATTAACCCCCAAAAAAATACCAATAGACCAAGACCTTTACCTAGCAATGCATATCAGTCAAATAATACCTACCAACCTCTTTATGTTAGCAATCCTTCTTCATAATATGTTAGTATCTATGCTCAAAAATACTTAATAATTACCATTCTATGCCCAATTACCTCTCTAACTAATTACCAATACCCTATACCAGATCAATATTTTGCAATCCCAACATGATGAGCTGAGATTAGCATCAAGGGCTTGCAACCAAATTCCATGATTTAACCCATTCAAACCTCCATGCCTATCAAAAAATCCAATCATCAAAACTAAAGGGAAGACCTATGACATTATGTAATAGCTAAAAAATACACTTATGTAAATATACATCATGGATTTATTATAGATGTATAACATTCACAAGAGAATATTTAAAAAATAACTAAGTGAATCCATTGTACCTAATGACTTCATACCTAATAAATTTGAAGATATCATAGGACATTTAACCCCTAGATAATGACTTACCTTTGAACAAAGTGACATGTTATCCTTAGGCTCATTTAATAATAACCCCTTCTACATTGAGGTCAATATAAGTTGACATATAATTAAATACATCCTTGTAGACAATAGTTCAGGCAAAACATTGTGTCTCTAAAGTTGATAAATAATATTAGATATACAATGGCCAATATTTAACAACATACCATTATTATCAAATCATATGATAAAGAGTAATGAGTGTTGGTTGAATATTTGTTGATCAGCGTACTGATAAACAAAATAGGTCGTATCAGCCAAAGTAGGAAGATTAGTCATCCAAATGTGTAGGTTTACCACATCAGAAGGGGACTGATCTTTCCTCTCATCAAAGGGAGGTTCCCTATAGGTATGATATATATATATATATATATATATATATATATATATATATATATATGTATGTATGTATGTAAGTATGTATGTATGTATATATAAATAGAAAATAATACTCAAAGGTAGGACAAACCATCCATCTCTCTTTCTTTAGAGATGATGCATGCAAATCAAAGGAAAAACTCAAGGGAAATGACAGACAACACTCCTCTTCTTTCATAAGTACTATTCAACAAACCACAAGAATACTCCTAGTAGTAACAACACAATGTAACTAAGGACGTAGTAACTAACAAAATGAGATGCAGTAAAAAGTCTCTACCTAAATTGCTCAAGAGTAAGATATGAAGGACAATGAGGGAACAAAGTCATCCCAAGGTCCTTTAGACAGAAATGAAAAGAAAACACACTAAAGGCAACTATGGGGCGCATAAAGTCTCTCCATAGTTAACTCTTCAAGACACCTTCCTGACTACTTTCACTAATTTTGATTGTTGAATTAAAGGAATAGAAAATATATCAAGGAAAAAGACATAAGAACAATTTCCCCAACAGCAAAGATATCACAGCACAAAGTCTGAAAAGTCACTTGCTTTCTTATTCCTATAACAAAATATGATCAAAAATTTGAGCTCAAAGTCTTAGTAATGCCTTCTAATTTGGGCAGAGTTTGATTTCTAATTGTCAAAAAGAGATATATTTACAATAAAAGAGAGTCCCTTATATAGCCACTTTAAGAAGGACTCAAGAACAATAACACATCATGTTGTGTTGAAAACTATTAAGAAGATAGGCTAAAAATTAGGGGCATCTACCCATTTGTTTTTCTCAATGTAGAGAAACAAGTCACACTATTGAAAGTTTGCAACTTTAAATGTACACCTAGCAATCTGATCCTTCCTTCATCATTCCTCCCTTTCTAGTTAATTGAATCAGGTCCTAGATTCAATTTGCTATTTTATTCCTTCCTTGCTTCCTACTAGTCTTGGCCTTAAATCTTGTGAATGCATTCAGGTCTATAGATTACAAGGATCAATGGATATTTTATGAGCTTTTAAATTGACATTTGTGTGCCCATCACTATGTTTTCAATGGCTAGTTCGCTATCTTGAATTTGACGTCTTCAGGCATGTCACCCCTTGGTCCTTCTTAGGCTTTTTTGTTTGGCACTTTCCCAAAAAGAACCTACCCTTTTGGGTCTTAATAAATTATCTACCTTGGGTCAAGAAGAGCACACTACAAAGGTATCTACCCTTCGAGTGGTCTTTGAATGGCCTTCGAGCTTCGACAGTCTCTCACAGACACTTCCTGTAGACTATTTTCGTGGGCATTTTCCTTGAGATTTTTGTTGTGGACAAAAAGTTTGTGGAAATTTCCTACAGATAAAAAGTCTGTGGAAAATGTTCTGATTGCTTTACCTCTTTAAAGATTTCTTTGGGCTTTCTTCCTGCAGCTTCTTTCCTAAATTCTTTCAGACTTGTCCAAAGGAATTCCTTCAGACAAAAGTCTCAAGGAATTATGCCTTAGACTTTTTCAAATGCCTTAAACAAAAATAAAAAAGAATTTACCTTTGCATCCTTCTTTGAAAATGAACCTTTCAAAGGGTACTTTTATTGACTAAGTGCCCTCCACAAGGGCACTTGTCCTTTGGGATCTCTCTTGAACTTTTACATTTGAACCACTACTTTGAACTACTCCTTTGAACCAAGGCGATGAACCAACTATTGAACCATTTGATTGAACTGCTTGGTTGAACCAAACATTGAATTTCTTGGTTGAACCAAAATGGTTCAAGCTGATGAACCCTTTGATTGAACCAAGTGAATGAAGCAAAGTGTTGAACCAAGCCAATGAACTGCTCCATTGAACCATTTCATTGAACCAATCTGTTGAACCAAGCTTTGAACCAAAATGGTTCAAGCCAATGGTTCAATTAAATGAACTGAGCCTTTGAACCAAGCAAATGAACAACTTGATTGAACCCACCTTTGAACCATTTGTTTGAACTTGCCTTTGCACCAAAAGATGTTGAACCAATCGTTGAACCAAGCTTTGGTTTAATGGTTCAAACAAAGCCTTGAACTGACTGATGAACCATTTGATCGAACCAAAGGATGAACCAGAGCATTGAAACAAAGTGGATGAACCACCTGAGTGAAACAAAGCATTGAACCTTTTAAACTTTGAACTCATTAAACCTTTGAACCAAATTGGTTCAATGGTTCAATGGTTCAAGCCTTCTTTGTTTAGATGCTTATTGATGGAGATTTTTGATTAAACCAAGGCACTGAACCAATCCTGAAAATGACCAAGTGTTAGAAACTAATTCTTTTGGTTGAACCCACTTGCAGAACCTATGAAGCCCATTGAACATGGCCTACAAAGTCCATAGAAATTCTTTTCTTGTAGAGTCTATAGATTTTTGAGAAGCTTGAAAAACTAAGGAATTTGAATGCCCAGGACAAATTTTGGAAAGGGAAGAGACAATTTTGGTCTATAAGACCAAAATAGTTCAAATGTTGTCCCAAAAATGAGTGATATTTTTGGGGGACAATAGCTGGCTCCAGTTGGGGAACTTCTATCAATTGCAAAAAGAATTAAAGGGAGTAAAATCTAGAATCTCTAGTGTCTTCATGTGTACCATTGGGCTACAGAGTCATGCTACCTAGAAATGAAAGGCATCAACAAAAGGAAACAAATAAAGTAAAATAGAATTAAAAACTATACAAATATACATATGTAAAGATAGAATGATTTGATACTTAAAGAATTCAAGTATTTCAGATGCTGCTTCTTGGGAGACAATGAAAATAGTGCTCTATTTTGATAAACCAGTAAGAAGACATTTTTCCCCTAGAAATGATGATGAGAAAAATGGATTTCTCCATTAGGAAACCAATTTTATGTGTCTTCCCCTTGGATTTTCCTTCTTTTATCCCATGGAAAGATGTGGTCTTCAAATTGGAAACCATAACTCCTTGCTCTCTTGGTGAAGGATTCCTTTACTTGATTTTGATTTGGAGCAGCATGGTCCATTACTGTAATTGAGTGTTCTTCTGGTTCAGTCCAGCATAGGATTGGATTGTCTACATCAAACTCTTGATTAACTATTAGCTTATCATCTCCTTTGATGTGAAGGAGTTTGATTTCTTCATCTTGAGCAATCTTCAATTTGAGCAATAGAGATTCACATCTAGTTGTATTGTTGGTGTTGCTAACTTGAAAATTACATGAAGGAAGAATATTTCTTTGAGGAGATATCAACACAGTACCAACTCCATCATTGGTGGAAATTTTTTTTCCATTGGATTTCAATATTGAAGCATCATCAGAAGCTGATCTCCTATTATATTTCTCTTTATTAGAGATGGAAGATCCTTCCTTACTTTTACTATGTCCTACCAATTCTCCTAAAGTCTTGTTTGGATCAATTCTTGGATTGTCAGCTACAAGACTTTCATCTATAGAAACATGAACATTCTCTATGGTAAATAAATAATTACCCCTGCCTGAAGACTCAAATAGAATTTGTGCTACAGGGGATAATATTTGGGTGACCGTATTTTACCTCCTTTTTTAGGAGCAATCTCTTCATTACACCTTAGACAGGGATCCTTACTTTAGACAGGTCCATGTTTAGTTCTCCTCCCACATCCTTGCAAAAAATTTGTCTAAGCAAAATGCCATAGGATGTTGGGACATCAGCCACCAAGATAGTCATCTTGATTCTCTTGTTTGGAAAGGCTACCAATGCAAATTGGGCATTTTTAATTTGCCCTAGCAATGGTACTTGCTTATTCTCCATGTAGAAACATCTCCCAAAGGTTTTGGTCAATGCGAGACCCAAAGACTCAGCTACTTTAGTAGGCATGACATTGTTAAATGCCCCCGAATCAATGATGTAATTATTGAGCTAGTAACCATTTATTAACAGGGAAACATACAAAGGTTCTATTTTCCCAGGGCTAGCTGGAGGAGTAATGACAAGATTATTTGGAATGGGCATGTTTTCTAGGGAATCAAGAATTATTTTCTTAACCTCGTCTTTCAAGGATGGTTTGGTTTTTGACACATTGGACCAACCTATCTAATTTATCAAGATTGGACTGCAAATATTCAAATTTAGACATTTGAATTTTGGTCTTCTTGACATGATCAATTATGTCAAATGGTTGAATTGGACTAGGAAGAGAAGAAAGCATTTCAACCTTTTGGGTTTTAGGAGGGATGGGAGGAGGGCTGGCTTTCAAAATTAAAGTAGAAGGTGAAGGTGAAATTGATGTACTTACATTTTGGGTGATCACTGAATCCTTTGACTAAAAAGGAAGAGGGGTTCCACACTTAGAAATCATAACTATTGGTTGAGGTTGCTCCTTTGTCTTCCCTTTATCAACTTGCTAGACTGATTGGTTCTTAGACCTGGTAAACTCTGCATATGATCCATCAAAAGATTCTCCTTTGCTTTCGAGTTCATCTTGGTAGTTTAGGAAACCAATGTGGGAGTCGTTAGCTAATTCTTCTTGATCTTCCATGAAGATATCAACATCATTTTCTTGATCAAAATCAAGTTGGAAAGAGAAAGCATGTTCTATTTCCAAATATCCAACTGCTGATTTGGTTGGAGGAGCTTCAAGGGCAAGTTTCCCTTATGGGGGAGGAAGGTGATTCTATTGCCCTTGATTCCTGACAGCATTGCCCTGATATGACTGATTTGGAAATGTCCTTCTTAGCATATCTTTATATGAAGAATAAGAAGAAATTCCTTGCACCATTTGCTTTTTCAAGGCTAGCACTTCATTTTCCAACTTTTGCACCATTAGATTAGTGGTGCTTGTAGATGCATATTTAGAAGATGATGAAGATTTATTTCTATTTGGATCTCTTTTTATCTTCCCTGCTAAGATGAGATCATCTTCTACCTTAGTTTCCAAAAGTTGAGCTACAGCAAGATCTATTTGACCAACACGTCTCAAAAGAAAACTTACTTCAGGTAACTGAGAATTAATGAATAAACATTTGAGATTCTTAGCTGTAGGTTGAGAAATTATAGGAATTCTATTCCTCAATTTGTCAAATTTTGCTATGAAGTCTCTCATAGGCTCATAAGGCTTTTTCTTCATCTGTATAAGTTGAGCTAGAAGTGCATGTGCATCTTTTGCAAGTTTAAATCTAGCTCAAACTTAGCTTTGAGGGTATTCTAATTAGTCACTGACTGAGCCTATAGATGATAAAACTAATTTGCAAAAGCACCTTGTAGTGTCTCTATAAATAGCCTGACCATTACATCTTCAAATTCTACTCCAAGTACTCCACAAGCTATTTTGAAGGCTACAATGTGTTCATCAGGATGAACTTTCCCATCACCATAGAATTTGGGGAAATTCTTCCTTGAACTGTGTAGAAGCTCATGTAGAGGTGGATTAAGATTGAGAGGACCAAAAACATTACCCCAAGGGCCTTAAACTGGCATTGTAGGATTATGAAAAGTATGAATAACAAATCTCAAAGGAGTAATTATTGGCAAAGCTTTATCAACAATAGAAGTAGATACTTCATCTGGCAATGGAGATATGACTTTAGTAGGAGGAAAGCTCTTGGTTCGTTAGAGATGAGATGGTAAAGGAAATATATCAAAATCACTTTGTTGTACCAACTCGAATACATGGTCAACAATCCCTTTAGCCCTTTGGCTTTGTGTATACCTTGAATTTGCCAGATTGTGAAAAAAAATGGAAAAAAATTGACCTTGCTTCAGTTAAATCTTGAGGCTTTAAACTTCACACTCTTTACCAATAGCTCTAGTTTTGTAGACCAGATAAAATAATGGAGGTGGAGGAAGATGATAAGGCTATAAATGGATAATAGGTAAGACAAGTAATGGAGTCACCAGAATCGATAATGGATAAGGGTTATAGTGATAATGGGTAAGACACAGGTGATGTTTCAATCTAAAACTTGAGGTTCCAAATTGCACAGAATTATGTATATCCTTAGTGGAGTCACCAAAAAATGTTAGTTGAATATTTTGTCGATTAGTGTACTAATAAACAAAATAGGCCTGATTAGCCAAAGTAGGAAGATTAGTCATCCAAATGTGTAGGTTTACCACATCATAAGGGGACTAATCTCTCCTCTCATCAAGGGGAGGTTCCCTATAAGTATGGTATATATATATATAGAAAATAATACTCAAGGGTAGGACAAACCATCCATCTCTCTTTCTTTAGTAATGATTCATGCAAATCAAAGGAAAAACTTAAGGGAAATGACAGACAACACTCCTCTTCTTTCAAAAGTACTATTTAGCAAACCACAAGAATACTCCTAGTAGTAATATAAAAATGTAACTAAGGATGTAGTAACCAGCAAATTGAGATGCAACACAAAGTCTCCACCTGAATTGCTCGAGTAAGATATGAAGGACAATGAGGGCACAAAGTCATCCCAAGGTCCTTTACACAAAAATTAAAAGAAAACACAATAAAGTCAATTATTGGGGGCACAAAGTCTTTCCACAGTTGACTCTTCAAGACACCTTCTTGACTACTTTCACTAATTTTGCTTGTTGAATTAAAGGAACAAAAAAAATATCAAGGAAAAAGACATAAGAACAATTTCCCCAACAACAAAGATATCACAGCACAAAGTTTGAAAAGTCACTTGCTTTCTTATTCCAGTAACAAAATATGATCAACAATCTGAGCTCAAAGTCTCAGTAATGCCTTCCAATTTGTGTAGATTTTCATTTGTGATTGTCAAAAGGAGATATATTTAAAATAAAAGAGAGTCCCTTATATAGCCACTTCAAGGACTCGTGAATAGTAACACATCATGTTGCATTGAAAAATGTTAGGAAGACAGGATAGAAATTAGGGGCATCTACCCATTTGTTTTTCTTAATGCAGAGAAACAAGTCACGCTATTGAAATTTTGAAACTTTCAATGTCCACTCACAAATATGATCCTTCCTTCATCGTTCTTTCTTTTCTAGTTAATTGAATCAGGTCCTGGATTCAATTTGTTGTTCTGTTCCTTCCTTGCTTCTTGTTGGTCCTAGCCTTAAAGCCTATGAATGCATTCAGGTCTATATATTACAAGGATCAATGGATATTTTATGAGCTTTGAAATTGACGTTTGCATGCCCATCACTACATTTTGAACGGCTAGTTCGTTGTCTTGAATTTGATGTCTTTGAGTGCATCACCCCTTGGTCCTTCTTAGGATTTTCTATTTAGCACTTTCCTAAAAAGAACTTGCCCTTTTGGGTCTTAAGAAATGATCCACCTTGGGTTGAAAAAAGCCCCCTACAAAGGTATATGCCCTTCGGGTAGTCTTCGAATGGCCTTCAGGCTTTGGTAGTCTCTCACGGACACTTCCTGTAGACTATTTCTGTGGGCATTTTCCCTAGGATTTTCCCTGCGAACAAAAAGTCCACAAAAATTTCCCATGGACAAAAAGTATGTGAAAATGTTCCAATCACTTTGCCTCTTTGAAAATTTCTTTGAGCTTTCTACCCGTAGCTTCTTTCCTAAATTTTTTTGGACTTTTTGTCTGAAGGAATTCCTTCAGACAAAAGTCTGAAGGAATTATGCCTTAGATATTTTCAAATGCCTTAAACAAAAATTTGAAAGAATTTACCTTTGCAGCCTTCTTTGAAAATTACCCTTCTGAAGGGTACTTTTGTTAACTAAGTGCCCTCCACAAGGGCACTTTCCTTCAGGAGCTCTCTTGAAATTTTACATTTGAAATGCTCTTTTGAACTAAGGTGATGAACCAACCATTGAATAGTTTGATTGAGCCGCTTCATTGAACCAAATGTTGAACCACTTGGTTGAACCAAAATGGTTCAAGATGATGAACCCTTTGATTGAACAAAGTCTTTGAACCAAGAAAATGAAGCAAAGCATTGAACCAAGGCGATGAACCACTCCGTTGAGCCATTTCATTAGACCAATCTATTAAACCAAGCTTTGAACCAAAATGGTTCAAGCTGATGGTTTGAGTTGATGGTTCAATTGAATGAACTGAGCCTTTGAACCAAGTGGATGAACTGAGCATTAAACCACTTGATTGAACCCAAACCATTTGTTTGAACCCACCTTTGAACCAAAATATGTTGAACCAAGCTTTGGTTCAATGGTTCAAACAAAGCCTTGAACTGATTGATGAACCATTTGATTGAACCAAAGGATGAACCAAAGCATTGAAACAAAGTGGATGAACCAACTGAGTGAAACAAAGTGTTGAACCTTTTAAACATTGAACTCATTGAACCTTTGAACCAAAGTGGTTCAATGGTTCAATGGTTCAAGCCTTCTTTGCTTAGATGCTTACCGATGGAGATTTTTGACTGAACCAAGACACTGAACCAATCCTTAAAATGACCAAGTGTTAGAAACTAATTGTTTTGGTTTAACCTGCCTGTAGAACTTGTGAAGCCTATTGAACTTTGCCTGCAAAGTCCATAGAATTTATTTTCTTACAGAGTCTGTAGATTTCTAAGAAGCTTGAAAAACTGAGGAATTTGAATGCCCAGGATAAATTTTGGAAGGGGAAGAGACAATTTTTGTCTGTAAGACAAAAATAGTTCAAATGTTGTCACAAAAATGAGTGATATTTTTGGGGGACAATAGCTGGCTCCAGTTGGGGAACTTCTATCAATTGCAAAAAGAATTGATGGGAGTAGAATCTAGAATCTCCAGTGTCTTCATGTGTACCATTGGGCTACAGAGTCATGCTACCCAAAAATGAAAGGCATAAAAAAAAGGAAACAAATAAAGAAAAATAGAAATAAAAACTATAAAAATATACATATGTATAGATGGAATGATCTGATACTTTAAGAATTGAAGTATTTTAGATGCTGCTTCTTGTGAGATAGTGAAAATAGTTCTATATTTTGATAAACTAGTAAGAAGACATTTTTCCCATAGAAACAGTGACGGGTGAATGGATTTCTCCACCAAGAAACCAATTTTTTGTCTTCCCCTTGGCTTTTCCTTCTTCTTGTCCCATGGTAGGATGTGGTCTTCAAACTATAAACCATAACTCCTTGCTCTCTTGGTGAAGGATTCCTTTGCCTAATTTTGATTTGCAATAGCATGGTCCATTATTGTAATTGATTGTTCTTCTAGTTCAGTCCAGCATATGATTGGATTGTCTACATCAAACTCCTGACAAACTATCAGCTTAGCATCTCTTTTGATGTGAAAGAGTTTGATTTCTTCATCTTGAGTAATCTTCAATCTGAACAACAAAAAATCACATCTAGTTGTGTTGTTGGTGTTGTTGACTTGTAAATTGCATGAAGGAAGAATATCTCCTTGAGGAGATATCAACATAGTCCCAACTCCATCATTGGTGAAAAAATTGCTGCCATTGGATTTCAGGATTGAAGCATCATCAGAAGCTGATCTCCTATCAGATTTCTCTTCATTAGATATGGAAGATCCTTTCTTGCTTGTACTGTGTCCTACCAATTCTCCTGAAGTCTTGTTTGGATCAATTCTAGGATTGTCAGCTACAAGACTTTCATCTGTAGAAACATGAACATTCTCTGTGGTAAAGAAATAATTACCCCTGCTTGAAGACTCAAACAAAATTTGTGCTATAGGGGCTGATGTTTGGGTGACCACGTATTTTGCCTCCTTTTTAGGAAGCAATCTCTTCATTATGCCTTGGATAGGGATCTTTACTTCAGACAGGTCCATGTTTAGTTCTCCTTCCACGTCCTTACAAAAATTTGTCTAAGCAAAATGCCATAGGTTGCTGGAATGTCAGCCACCAAGATAGTCATCTTGATTCTCTTGTTTGGAAAGGCTGCCAATGCAAATTGGGCATCTTTAGTTTGCCCCAGCAATGGTACTTGCTTGTTCTCCATGGAGAAACATCTTCCAAAGGTTTTGGTCAATGTGAGACCTAGAGACTTAGCTACTTTAGCAAGCATGACATTATCAGATACCCTAGAATCAATGATGCAATTATTGAGCTGATAACCATTTATTAACAGGGCAACATAGAAAGGTTCTATTTTCCCAAGGGTGGCTAGAGGAGTAAATGACAAGATTATTTGTAATGGGCATGTTCTTTGGGGAATTAACAATTATTTTCTTAGCCTCTTGTCTTGTAGGGATGGTTTGGTTCTTGACACATTGGACCAACCTATCCAATTGATCAAGATTGAATTGCAAATATTCAAATTTAGATATTTGAATTTTGGTCTTCTTGACATGATCAATTATGTCAAATGGCTGAATTGGACTAGGAATAGAAGAAAGCATTTCAACCTTTTGGGTTTTAGGAGGGATGGGAGGAGGGCTGGTTTACAAAATTGAAGTAGAAGGTGAAGGTGAAATTGATGTACTTACATTTTGGGTGATCACCAAATCCTTTAACTAAAAAGGAAGAGGGGTTCCATGCTTAACAATTGTAACTACTGGTTGAGCTTGCTCCTCTGTCTTCCCTTTATCAGCTTGCTAGACTGATTAGTTCTTAGACCTGGTAAACACTACATATGATCCATTAAAATCTTCTCCTTTTCTTCTAGGTTCATCTTGGTAGTTCAAGAAACCAATGTGGGAGTCACCAACCAATTCTTCTTGATCCTCCATGAAGAGATCAACATCATTTTCTTGCTTAAACTCAAGTTGGAAAGAGAAAGCATGTTTTGTTTCCAAATATTCAACTGCTGAGTTGGTTGAGGAGATTCAAGGGCAAGTTTCCCTTATGGGGGAGGAAGGTGATTCTATTTCCCTTGATTCCTAGTAGCATTGCCTTGATATGACTAATTTGGGAATGTCCTTCTTGGCATATCTCTATATGAAGGAGCAGAAGACATTCCTTGCGCCATTTGCTTTTTCAAGACTAACACTTCATTTGCTAGCTTTTGTACCATTGGATCAGTGGTGCATGTAGATGCATATTTATAAGATGATGAAGATCTATTTATATTTGGATCTCTTCTTATCTTCCCTACTAAGATGAGATCATCTTCTACCTTAGTTGCCAAAAGTTGAGCTACAGCAAGATCTATTTGACCAGCATGTCTCAAAAGAAAACTTACTTTAGGTAACTGAGAATTAATGAATAAGCATTTGAGATTCTTGGTTTTAGGTTGAGCAATTATAGGAATTATGTTCCTCAATTTGTCAAATTTGGCTATGAAGTCTCTCATAGGCTCATAAGGATCTTTCTTCATCTGTGTAAGTTGAGCTAAAAGTGCATGTGCATCTTCTGTAGGTTTGAATCTAGCTTCAAACATAGCTTTGAGGGTATTCTAATCAGTCACTGACTGAGCCTATAGATGATAAAACCAATTTGTATAAGCACCTTGTAGTGTCTCTACAAATAGCCTAACCGTTACATCTTCAAATTCTACTCCAATTACTCTATAAGCAATGCTAAAGGCTGCAATGTGTTCATTAAGATGAACTTTCCCATCACCATATAATTTGGGGAAATTCTTCCTTGAACTATGTGGAATCTCATGTAGAGGTGGATTAAGATTGAGAGGACGAAAAACATTACCCCAAGGGCCTTAAACTGCCATTGTAGGATTATGAAAAGTAGGAATAACAAATCTCAAAGGAGTAATTATTGGCAAAGCTTTATCAATAATAGAAGTAGATACTTCATCTGGCAATGGAGATATAACTTTAGTAAGAGGAAAGCTCTTGGTTCATTGGAGATGAGATGGTGAAGAAAGCATATCAAAATCACTTTGCTATACCAACTCGAATACATGGTCAACAATCCCTTTAGCCCTTTGGCTTTGTGTATACCTTGAATCTGCTATATTGTGAAACAAAAAAAATGGAAAAGAATTGACCTTGCTTCAGTTAAAGCTTGAGGCTTTAAACATCACACTCTTTCCTAGCAACTCTGGTTTTGTAGACCAGATAAAATAACAGAGGTGGAGGAAGATGGTAAGACTATAAATGGATAATGGGTAAGACAAGTAATGAAGTCACCAAAATCTATAATGGATAAGGGTTATAATGATAATGGGTAAGACATAGGTGATGTTTAAATCTGAAAATTGAGGTTCCAAATTTCACAAAATTATGTATATCCCTAATGGAGTCACCAAAAACTATTGGTTGAATATTTTGTCAATCAGCATATTGATAAACAAAATAGGTTTGATCAGCCAAAGTAGGAAGATTACTCATCCAAATGTGTAGGTTTACCACATTAGAAGGGGACTGATCTCTCCTCTCATCAAGGGGAGGTTCCCTATAGGTATGATATATATATATATATATATATATATATATATATATATATATATAGAAAATAATACTCAAAGGAAGGACAAACCATCCATCTCTCTTTCTTCAAAAATGATGCATGCAAATCAAAGGAAAAACTCAAGGGAAATGATAGACAACACTCCTCTTCTTTCAGAAGTAATATTCAACAAACCACGAGAATACTCCTAGTAGTAACAACAAAATGTAACTAATGATGTAGTAACCAATAAATCGAGAAGTAGCACAAAAGTCTCCACCTAAATTGATCAAGAGTAAGATATGAAGGACAATGAGGGCACAAAGTTGTCCCAAGGTCCTTTACACAAAAATGAAAAGAAAACACACTAAAGGCAATTATGGGGTGCACAAAGTCTCTCCACAGTTGACTCTTTAGGACACCTTCCTGACTACTTTCACTGAAACTACTTGTTGAATTAAAGGAACATAAAATATATCAAGGAAAAAGACATAAGAACAATTTCTGCGACAACAAAGATATGACAACACAAAGTCTAAAAATTCACTTGCTTTCTTATTCTAGTAACAAAATATGATCAACAATCTGAGCTCAAAGTCCCAGTAATGCCTTCTAATTTGGGCAGAGTTTCATTTTTGATTGTCAAAAAGAGATATATTTACAATAAAAGAGAGTCCCTTATATAGCCACTTCAAGAAGGACTCAGGAACAATAACACATCATGTTGTGTTAAAAACTATTAAGAAGATAGGCTATAAATTAGGGGCATCTACCCATTTGTTTTTTCAATGTAGAGAAATAAGTCATGCTATTGAAAGTTTTCAACTTTCAATGTCCACTTGGTGATCTGATCCTTCCTTCATCATTCCTCCTTTTATGGTTAATTAAATTGGGTCCTAGATTCAATTTGTTGTTATGTTCCTTCCTTGCTTCCTACTGGTCCTAGCCTTAAAGCCTATGAATGTATTCAAGTCTGTAGATTACAAGGATGAACAACTTTTTTATGATATTTGAAATTGACATTCACGTGCCCATCATTACATTTTCAATGGCTAGTTCATTGTCTTGAATTTGACATCTTCAAGTGCATCACCCCTTAGTCCTTCTTAGGCTTTTCTTTTTGGCACTTTCCTAAAAAGAACATGCACTTTTAGGTCTTAAGAAATGATCCACCTTGGGTCGAGAAGAGCCCTTTGCAAAGGTATCTACCGTTTAGGTGGTCTTCGAATGGCCTTCGGGTTTTGACGGTCTCTTGCATACACTTCCTTGAGCTTTTCCCCATGGACAAAAAGTCTACAAAAATTTCCCATGGACAAAAAGTCCATGAAAAATGTTTTAATCACTTTGCCTCTTTGAAATTTCTTTAGGATTTCTACCCGTAGCTTCTTTCCTAAATTCTTTCAGACTTTTTGTCTGAAGGAATTCCTTTAAACAAAAGTCTGAAGGAATTATGCCTTAGACTTTTCAAATGCCTTAAAAAAAATCCAAAAGAATTTACCTTTGCGGCCTTCTTTAAAAATGACCCTTCCAAAGGGTACTTTTGTTGACTAAGTGCCCTCCACAAGGGCACTTATCCTTTGGGAGCTCTCTTGAACTTTTACATTTAGACCCCTCCTTTGAACAAAGGTGATGAACCAACTATTGAACCATTTGATTGAACCACTTGGTTAAACCAAATGTTGAATTTCTTGGTTGAACCAAAATGGTTCGAGTTGATGAACCCTTTGATTGAACCAAGTCTTTGAACCAAGTGAATGAAGCAAAGCATTGAACCAAGCTTTGAACCAAAATGGTTCAAGCTGATGGTTTAATTGAATGAACTGAGCCTTTGAACCAAGAAGATGAATTGAGCATTTAACCACTTGATTGAACCCACCTTTGAACCATTTTTTTGAACCCACCTTTGAACCAAAAGATGTTGAACCAACTATTGAACCAAGCTTTGGTTCAATGGTTCAAATGAAGCCCTAAACCAACTAAAAAACCATTTGATTGAACCAAAGGATGAACCAAAGCATTGAAAGAAAGTAGATGAACCACCTGAGTGAAACAAAGCATTGAACCTTTTAAACTTTGAACTCATTGAACCTTTGAACCAAAGTGGTTCAATGGTTCAATGGTTCAAGCCTTCTTTGCTTAGATGCTTGCTGATGGAGATTTTTGATTGAACCAAGGCACTAAACCAATCCTAAAAATGACCAAGTGTTAGAAACTAATTCTTTTGGTTGAACCCACCTACAGAACTTGTGAAGCCTATTGAACTTGGCCTACAAAGTCTGTAGAATTTCTTTTCCTGTAGAGTCCGTAGATTTCTGAGAAGCTTGAAAAACTGAGGAATTTGAATGCCCAAGGCAAATTTCGAAAAGGGAAGAGATAATTTTGGTCTGTGAGACCAAAATAGTTCAAATTTTATCCCAAAAGTGAGTGATATTTTTGGGGGACAACAATGAGAATCACATGGAACCATCTATTTTCTAGTTGTCATTGGGCCTTTAACCTAAGACACTCTCTACCATGTTCTTGATCTAGAATTGTCATACAAATTACTCTTATGCTGACCCTAGATTCATGAAATTAGGGCCATACCTTCCATGATAAATTATTGTATTAAATTTCCCCATTCAAGGATGAAATTAACAATACCAACTAATTTTCACCTTTACTAGTATTACAAATGTCTTGAGGTAGAGTATAAGAGCTATAATTATCATTTTGGCTTGAATATTATGCCTAAAAGTAACAAAGTAAAACATAATAAATCCAAATGCATTGAATCAAGACTTGTATGCAATTGCAATGACCCAAAAATCTTAGCCTCAACCTCATATAAACCTCCACCAAATATAGTCATCCATTTTCACATATTTGACAAAGGTGTAAGAGAGTACAATACTCATGATTCCTTCCACATTACCAAGTTACCATAGAATCCTAAAGTTTATGGGAGACCCAAAGCCAATAATACTTGCATGGATTGGCATGCTAATGGAAAATCTCATCTCAACAAACCCATTATTTTAAAATCAGCTTATGACCTAGAATATGACCCTTTAGCCAAAGAAGATTCATGGATTTATACTAATGATTTAGTTGATTATTACCAAAGCACCAAATATTCTATCCCTAACCAAATTATAAATAATCAAGCTTAGGAATACATCATCAAGGAATGATCGAGTTAATTTTAGTGACCAATTACAAAGGAATTCATGGTATTGGACTTAAACTACGTGTGGGTGACCCCACATACCTTATTCAAGTTCCTACACCATCGACAACTGAAGACAATATTCACAATGTTGTAGGGTATAATTATATTAACTAAAATGACCTTTCCAACACAAATTTGTTTAACCCTTATGACATTTGTATCATAGTCATTTTTATCACCCTTTTCCACTTACCCTTTATCACCTATAGATGATAAATATGGACTAGCATGAGTTGACAATACGACTGGACAAGTTAAAAAATGATGAGGCTATTTACAAATCTCTAGGTTCAACAAATAATATTCTTCTAGGAGATCATAAACAAGGATTTTGTATTAGATTATATCCTTCTACCTATTTAAAATAAATGGTGAACTTCCTTGGCCAAAATCAAACATTAAGGTCTAAAAGTGAAAACCTATTTGAAGAACTTTTAAACTAGGTAAAAGAAAATAAAAAGGCAAGTCTCTTGGTGAAAACCTATTTCAGGTGCCATTAGATAGGGATATTCACCCCTCTTCACATGAAGTGTAGGATACCACTAGTCTAAGGTTTATTTATGGATCCAAAATTAGTACCAAAGAATGGAAAGCTTTTGAATAGATTGTACAAGAGTGCCCAAAAATATTTAGTACATTGCCTTTAGCACCACCAGGAGATTTTGATTCATCTTATTTAGGATAATCAAACAAGCTAGTATGTATATAGAAATTTAGCATTGACAATTGATTTACCACTTTTCCAAATATTTTAGATGATGGTTCTACACTCCTTGTGGAGGACACTTCTAAGGTTAACATTAGGATTCTAGATGACCTAAAATGGACTAAATTAGGCACATCCCTCACTAAGGAGGAAATTCAAGTCTTTACATCCATTTTGAGGGAGTTTGTTTATATATTTTCATGGGCCTATTCAGATATTCCAAGTTTTGATGCTACCTTGGTTATATACCATCTTGTGGTACACCCTGATGCTAATCTAATTTAGTAAAATATAAGAAAAATGTATCATTATATTTTTGTATTAGCCAAGAAAGAGTTGGAGAAATTCTTAGATGCAAGATTCATTTGACTAATTGATTATTTAGAATATATTTACAACATTTTCCTAGTTAGTAATAATCGATAGGGTATCATATTATGAATTGATTTATGGTATATTAACAATGTAATCCCAAAGGATGACTTTCTTCTACCAAACATTGATATGATTATTGATTCCACTGTCATATATGAAATGCTTTCCCTTGTGGATGGTTTTTTAGAATATAAGTAAATTATAATTTCACCAAAAAAATAACACAAAACAACATTCACCACTCCATGGGGAATGTTTTATTATCAGGTGATGTCATTGGGACTCAAAATGTAGGAACCACATACTAATGAGCCATGATGGTGATTTTCCATTATATGATGCATGATATTCTCAAAGACTATGTTGATGACATCATAGGTAAATCTAAGATCCATGATGACCATCCAGTCATACTTTAGAGAATATTTGAGATACTTTAAGAGTAAAACGTTAGGCTCAACCCTAAGAAGTGTGTATTTAGTGTAACTTTTAGAAAAAAATTAAGCTTCATTATCTCTTGCAAGGGTGTTGAAGTTGATCCATCTAAAGTATGATCCATTATAAAAATATCACCATAATATACCTTGAATTAGTTATGTAATTTGTAGGGAAATAGATAGTCAATTAAATACTTCATATCATAACTAGATGATAAATGACATCCTTTTATGCACTTGATGAAGAAGGCAATTACTTTCTTATGGAATGAGGATTACCATACATCATTTGAACATGTCAAGAAAAACCTATCCATTTCACCTATTTCATTTCCACCTATGTTGAACAATCCATTGTTACTTTACCTATCAGTGACTTAAAATTGCCTTGGGGAACTTTTGGCACAACATGATGAGTAGGGTAAAGATAATGTTGTTTATTACCTAAGCTAAACATTGGTTGCATATGAGCACAACTATACACTTATCAAAAAATCTTATTTATCTATGGTTTTCATATCCCCAATAATGTGTCACTACATATTGAACAACAAGACCATTGCAATTTCCAATTTAGATCCACTTAGGTATCTACTTTCTAAAGCAACTTTACAATGCTACATGGCAAAGTGGATCATTATTTTGAGTGTGTTTGAGATAAAATATGCCAATCAAAAGGACATTAAGGGGTAGGTACTCATAGATCAAATTTAATAATCTCATCTTATTGATATTTAGCCTATTCTATTTATATTTCTAGATGAAGCCATCATGATCATAGTAGAATCAAAATCGCCTCTTGAAGTAGAATAGTGGAAAATGTAATTTTATGGTTCCTTCATAGCTCATGGATCAAGCATCAACATATTTTTTATCATGTCGCAAGGGGATCTTATTCCTAATTCCTTTTGAATTAATTTTCCCTTTACTAATAAAATTAACAAATATGAATCACTCATCATAGGGATTTGCCATGCACTATAGTGAAATATCCAACATTTACTAGTTCATGATGATTCAAATCTTATCATAAGTTAGGTTATAGACCAATACCAAATGAAGTACATGAAGTTGGTACCATATAAAGACATGGTCAACATTATTTAACATCAAATTACCAACATGTAATTTGAATGGATATTTAGGGTCAGTAATAGAATAGTTGATGCTATGACCATAATTGGCTCCATAATTTAGATTATAGATAGATCCAAGGACTATCAATTTATTATGGAACATATCCTAGCAACAACACATGAACAAGCAACCATTGACATGCTTTTTGATAATTTTTGTCCAATGTATACTTGATATTAAGACATATATGCCTACCTACAAGACCAAATAATTCCTATAGACCTTTCCCATAAGAAATAAAATTCTTTCATCCATAAATACTCATGTTATACCCTACTTAGGCCTATCTTTTATCATACAACTATGATGGAACTATTATTTATTGTTTATCCTCAACATAATTTAGATTAGTGTTGAGGGAAGTTCATGAAGGTGTGTGTGGGACCCACACTAGTGGGGAAATCCTTACCAAGAAATTATTGTGTACTGGTTATTATTGGTTGAATATGGATATAGACACAACAATCTATGTGAAAAAGTGTATGAAGTGTTAGAAGCATGAAAATTTCATCCATGTTCTAGCCAAAAATTTTAAACCACTGACAAAACCATGGCCATTACCAATGTGGAGAATTTACCTCATTGGTAATATAAATCCTACATAATTATATGGCCACAAACATATCCATACATCTACCAAATATTTCACTAAGTGGGTGGAAGTGATTCCCCTCACTTATATAATGGGTAAGTATATTTAAAAATTCATATTTATCCATCTCATTTGTCGTTATGGTATCAACTCTAACATTATATTTGATAATGGTGATTCATTTAAAAATAAATATGTGAAAACACTTTGTGCCCAATAATATATCAAATAGCACTTTTCCACTACCTATTACCTATAAGCAATGACTAATTTGAGGCTTATAACAAAACCATTGTCAATATTATAAATAAGATTGTTAATGATGTTAGTCGTAATTGGCACTTGTAATTGTTTAGTACCCTTTAGACCTACCATACCACTTTCATACTTTAATAGTAACTACCCCATACTCCATTGTTTATAACATTGAGGCCATTATTCTTATCGATGTTGAGTTGCCTTCTCTTCATATTTCACTAAAACACATCATTGATGACGAGGAATATAGAGTATCTCATTTTATAGAGTTAGACTTACTATATGAAAAGTGCATGGTATCCTTGAATAATATTCAAGCTTACTAGAATAGATTATGAGGATAATATAATCAACATGTTAATAATTAAGAATTTGATTTTGATGATCTTGTATTAAAATAAAATGATAAAAACATCAATGTCGAGACAAAGGAGAAAGGGAAGTTTGAACCTAATTGGTTAGGGCCCTATGTGGTTATTGATAACTATTGTATTGAATCATAAAGGCTCACCATGCTAGAAAGAGAGGAACTTGACAAACTAATGAACTTAATTCACCTCAAACAATTTTAAACTTGAGGGAATCATATTATTTTCTACAAGGATCATTTAATTTATGACATGATATACCATTCTTTGTACAATACCATATATCATTCCCACCATGCCTTAGCCTATTAATAGCTAGTTATTTCCACCATAATCCTATAAATTTTGGACTCAATTCTAATTCAATTATACTTCCAAAACATTTAGTTATTTATTTTAGATTCATTTCCAACCATTGAATTAGATTCAAACTTTTGAATGGAGGTATATGAAAGTAGTTAATAGTGATCCTAGAAATTGCATCATCCATTTATTGTTATGTTTTATATCATTACTCATTGTACTAATTATAACTAACTTTTGAAAAATTAGAATCATTAACCTTTGTCATTATTTCCAAATTATAAATGACTTTGGGTAAATTAGGAAAAATCCTTTTACCATGCATTCTCATATCATCTTTCTATCACTATGCCATACTTTTCCATTTTACTATTCTTAAACTTGGTGTTACTTATTTGGATGCCTCAATATAGTCATAACTACAATGACTTTAGATCCCTATGGGATTATGTAGGTAGTGATCAATTTCCATTGAGGTTCACTTAGTCACACCTTTACCATGTTGTCACCATTTTGTGAGTGATTTAATCCATGATCTCACCATTTTGTGAGTTAGGCCATTTTGTATTTTATAATCCTCCATTGATTTGAGATACCAAAAAACCCAAAAACTTTGGAAACATTTCCTAAATTTTACCCATATAAGGGAAACTAAAGTTGCTTAAGGTCCATTTGAACTATGTAGGTATCACTTAATTTTTTCAAGGTTATTTTGGCCATTCTTGTTTGAAATATCTCACCATTATTTAAACAAATTATGTTTGAACACTCTCACTATTTTATGAGAAACCTAAGACATGCTCTGACTACTTTTTGAGTTGGACCCATTTTTATCTCATAATACTTCATTGATTTGAGATGCCTAGAAGATTCCAAAAACATTCAAACCCCCTAAACATTTGAAAAGACCTAAGAAAATAATTAAAGTCATAAAATCATGAAAATTTGATTAGAATGTCCATGTGAGATATAAAGCCTTAAACATTATATGGGATGGACTATCTTACCTAGACAACTTCATTTCTACACCCCTTTTTCCATTTTCCTCCTATTTATAAGACAACGAGCTTGAGGTCTACATGAACTATGTAGGTAACACTTGGATATATGGGGTATTTGGGATTAACTCAGTTATAACCACTTATTCATCACTTTTTTTCCATTTGGAACATACCTTCATGACCTTTTCCCTAAGGATTTGGGGCCTTATAACTATTTTATAAGTAGTCACTTATCCTTTAGTTTCCCCATCCTTATTGGCCTTAGCCAACACTCTTGTCATTTTGAGATCAGTTTCTTTTTGAATGCTCTTGTTATTTTACAAGTAACCTTAGCCAATACTCTCACTATTTTATGAGAAAAATTATTAAATGTTCTCATCATTTTGTGAGAAACCTCAACCAACACTCACCACTTTGTGAGCTTATCCAAATCTTTAGATGTAGTGAACACTATGAATTACCAATTAATTTTATTAGTGGATTCTTGTCTCTTATCTTTTAGTGTGATTTTAGCCTAAACCATGCTCTTGCGCTTGCATGAATTTTATGTGTAACAGATTCATGATTGTGAAACTAACTTATCTCTTTTCATACACACTCATAATTTTGTGAGATCATTCGTATCTTCCTCTATGATCATTCTCTTTTCATTATCATTAATTTTATGCTATCCCATTTTTTGGTAGAACTATATTTAGCCTAAAGTTCACATTGGACCTAATGTCTATGGGACTATCTAGGAAACATCCACTTACCTAGAGTATCTTGACTTAGCTAGCTTGGATATCCATTCCTATTTATTTTATTCTCCCCCAATTTATTTGTATGACATTATAACCTATAGTCTATGGGGAGATGTTTATTATCTTCCTTGTGTCAATGTCCTCTATAGCCTAGGGGTAATGTCTGTCATCTTGTTTGTGTTGTTCTCCCTTATAGCCTAAGGTCAATGTTTGTTATTTAATTTTTGTGTTGTTATACCTTATAGGCTAAGGGTAATTTTTTCCATCTTCCATGTTTTGTTTCTCCCTATATCCTAGGGATAACTATTTTCCATTGTACCCCTTGTCATTGTTTCCCTATATCCTAGGGGAAACCTTATGCCATTTGTTTTTGTGTTATATTACCTAACTCATTTCTACCTAACATAGGGTTAAACTTGTTTCCAAGCATAAGACCTCTATTAAACATGTATGAATATTTTATTTTCTTGTATTTGATCATTTCTATCATTATGACTAGCTTGTTTTTTTTTATTTTGTTTATTTGTCTATTTTGTTTATATAGTTTATTTGTATTGTTTGTTTATTTTATTATTTTAGTTAGTTAGTTAGTTAGTTTATTTTTTTTATCTATTTTATTTATCTTATCTTGTTCATTTTATTTTTTAGTTAGTTATTTTTTTTTTGAATATCTTATTTGTTTTTTTGTCTTGTTTGTTTATTTTGGTTGTTTAGTTAGTTAATTTTTTTTTCTGTATAGTCTATTTATTTGTTTGTTTATTTAGTTTGTTTAGATTTTTTTTTTGGTTCTTTTTATTTGTTTTTTAATCATTCCCATGCCATCCATGGAAAAATCATATAAATATCCACATCTACACTCCTTTAAATGATTGGAGTGTCATGGTAAATCTTTATATTAATGTGAAAAAACCACCTAAGATACTCTATCACATCCTATATCATGTCAAATTGCCAAAGTACCCATTTAAGTCGATACTCCTCAATAAGGTGTGACTACCTACCTATGATAAAACATATTAATGTCATGTAAGTTGTGTATTAAGCATCCTTAGGCCACTGGAAATGATAAATAATATACAACCTCTAAATAAATAACTATGGTGTCATCTCATCAAACATGCATTGGTAGAAGTATATATCTCTATGGTGTATTCATTATCCAACTCTATTTTGTGCCCAAAGATATGAAAATGGATACAATGGTTATCATACCCATATATAACCCACTATCCACTTCTTAGAGATATGTCCATAGCCTCAAACCATCAATAGTGTGGACACTCCAATGTTTTGACCTCCATGGTATGCCACCATATTCAAGTCCTTGTATAATTGCGCCAATATTATTGGTCCCCATTAAAATATGGTTGCCTCATCTATCATACTATAAATCACATATTTGAGGCCCATAAATAAGTATCAACTAATCTTGTGAGGAAGAATATGCTACTAAAAATATCCATGGATACCATGACCTACCTATCAATCCATGTTGATAATTAAGGATCCATAGGTGCTAGGTCATCAGGTCTTAAATTTGTGTAGGTATCACATAAATTAATATCTATTATCAAGAAATCCAAGAAAGGTGGTAAGATCATATGTTAGCTTCATAATGAAATTTCATCAAAATGAAAATAAACACACTAATTATTATAACACTATCTTGCCTAATCAAAGGAAGGAGCATGGTAAAGAAACACAAATGAACAAAGCAAAAATAAAAATGGAAAGAACTCATAAAAATTCCTTACCAATTCTTTGAATGATATAAGAGGTTTCTTCCTTTGGCTTGCTCAGATTATGCCAAGAAGTCTTCATCAATGGCACTTGGATATATCTATATCATCTTAGAACCATGATTGGGTTGGCTTTTGATATGGATTTGAAGTGGCTTAGCTTGGCTAAATTTTGGTATTATAACATTATAGCTTTACTTTATGCCCTAAATCCTATATTATAACATTACTATCTCCAAGATATATAAATGGAGAGGAAAATGCTTCCATTTATAGGTTTTAAAATTAACTTGGAATGAGTTAAATCCTAACCTAGGTTTACTTAATTAACCCTCGTATATTTAAAAGGTATTCAAACCTCATGATTATCATGGAATAGGTGTGCTTTGAGATATTTTGGATTTTTTACAACTCACAAAAGGTTATGATTACTCCTTAGGATATTATTTTTATTTGAATTTTCCTTTTTGATAATTCACTTAATTATGCACGGATGAATTCAATTAGGATTTTTTTGTTAATTAATTATTTTTAGGCATTTGGGATTTTGAAAAGATTTGAATTAACTGATGGACACATTTGATCTATTTATTGTATTTTTAGGCCAAAGTGAATTTATTTTATTTTATGAAGCCAAATTTGAGACATTTAAAAATTCTTAGGCTAGATATTCAATGGTTGGCAAAAATTGTTCTATTTTTAGGTATCGAGCCATTGATGGCCAATTTTAGTTGTTTACAATTTCCCCCTATTTGGGAAGATGTTACAATTTGTAGGCATAAAAATGTCTTCTCAAATAATGAGAAAAGGCTTGTATGCCTAAAAAAAGATGATGATTGAAGAAAAATATCCAAATGGTGTTTGGGAAGCCTATAATGATTCCCCGTTAAGGGAGTTACCATCACATGTTTGATGGATGGTCCCTAAAAAAATGCAAGAATAAAGGTAGAATTAACCCATGTGTGAGATTAATCCAAATGAGAAATTTTTTGCATGCATTGATTTTAAAAAAATAAGTACTAATTTGCTCATAGGTGATTATAATTAGTAACAAAAGTCAAAATAATGATTTTCCCAAAGGAAGTTATAAGCATTAAGATGATATAGATTGAATAAATATGTTTCATTAATTGTGCCCTAGTAGGGTATATTAGTGAGCATAACGCATGGATATAACCTATTTCATATATTTAATATGAGGGGGTACAAACATAGATGTATTGGTCTAAATATTTAATAATGTATAAAAAAATAGACACATTAGGATGCACAAAGTGATGAAAGAGAAGAACACAAGAATAAGAATTTATCAATGGAAATGATTCAATTTTACTTACCAATGAGGAGATAGTCATCCTAATTTGCATTCATATAACTAGAATGGTTAATTTTTTGATTTGATCAAGATGAGAGGGAGGATTTACTAAGGTACCAAGGAGAAATCTCTACCACTCCATTACTTGTAAGAATTCTTAAGCTAATTTTCTATATAAAACTTGATGATATGCCTCATGATATAAAACACCATGAGAACTTGGTTGAAATGTGCTTAAGGACTGACTCTCAATCCAATAAAAAATTGAAAATAATACACCAATGATAAAAATCATGATGAAAATGTTGATGTATGAATATGGATGGACTCAAGAATAATTTATAAGGAATCACCAAATGAACATGTATAAACTAAATCAAGGCAACAATGTTGAAATTAAAAAAAATAGGCAAGCAAACAAATAAATAGACAAAAAGCCTAAAAGTAAAAGATAAAAGAAATCATCTTAACAATGAATTTTCCCCAATAGGGTAGATTGAGGAACCAGGATTAGATAGGACAATTGTTTTTGGATTTTAAAATTGTTATGAATGTTTTTGGAATTTTCAAAGTATCTCAACCTAATTGGGAATTATAAGATACAAAATGGTCCAAGCTCATAAAATGGTGAGAACATTGAAACTTGAAATAGTTTGTCATAAAATGGAAAGAACATAACGGTAAAAGGGGGAATGAGCTAACCTCAATTTTAATTGAGCATGACCCACATAGTCTCAAACTATGGCTAGGTCCTAGTAGTTTCACCTTTAAATAGAGGAATCTGACTAGTGTAGTAGACAAAAAAAAAATAGGCACAGTTGGCATAGTGGCATAGTAAGACATAGGAATGGCTAGTTGTTCTACCAAAGAATGATAAGAAAATGTTTCCCCTAGTTTTCCCATGGGCAATTATAACTAGGATATAATAGAATAGATCAATGATACTAATTTTACCATAGGTGTTTATAATTAGTAGAAAGATCAGTGAAACATTAATTTAACCCTATAAGCAAATATAATTAGGCTCACATAAACATGGTATATAATGGACAAGAAAATAAAGATGCAAATGCTAAAAATATTATCATACTACTCCAAAATAATGCATCTATCTAGAACTCTTGAATTAACTATTGAAAATGATCTGATTCATCATGGTGAATGTCAAATCAATGGATGAAGAAATGTCATATAAGCTAAGATAGGATGGATAAAACATGCATGGTCTATAAAAATGAATTATAGGATGGATAAGTGATAGGATGATTGGATAAAATGGTAAAAGGGTTTTTCCTAAGTGATAAGGTGAATGGCAAGGTATGTGTTAATGGAAAAAGGAATGGTAAATTGAAATGATATGGTACATGTTTTTGGTTGATGATGGTGAATATGTTTGGATGTGATTGTCCTAGGTATGGTAAATGATTATATTATTCCTATTGATGGTGAGATACACATCCTAATTAGAAAATGATACAACTAGAATAGTTAATCATGTTAATTGATATCCCACACCTCCTTTGAATAGTTGCTTTGTCAAGAACTAGATATAGATTTGTATGCCAATTATGTTATTATGATCTTCATTATTTGTTGATTTTATTTCCTTAAAATATCGAGACAAGTTATTTTTTTAGCCTATATAAAGGAAAGTGTGGCCAATGATGGTAAATAGGGATAAATGTTAGATGATAGGTTTTATTAGGAAATGTAATGGTGGAGGATAATGGAATTGATTATGGTGGGGAAACAAATGAAGATTGGTATTTTTAGGCATACACAATGTTGTTAATTCTAGATTCAACATAACTTTAGATGTGGTAGGGCTGAAGAATTTTGAATATGCTTTCGATAGCACTGCCTAATTTTTACATTATTTTGGCCTAAGAGTATTTATGATATAATTATGATGTATATTGGAAGCTATTTTGGTTTGATCTTTGATAAAGTCTTCATCAAGAAATGAATAAATTTTGTGCTCAGCTATTGGCACCTCGATGAAGTTTATACCAATGAATTTATTTTCATTATCCCATAGCACATCCAAGATGGTTTTAATAAGGAATATTTACTTTTTAATTTTATTTTTTTCTAGTGCCTCCAAAAAATTTTCACTAGAAGATGTTGAGTTGGAACTTTGATTGTCACCTAACACCTCCAAAATGGTTTCACTAGGATAGTGTTATTATTCTGCATGATTTTGGTCTTAACCTCATTATTGTTATTATATAAATAATATGTAACCATGGATGCATTTCAACAAGGTATGATTCTATTATTCCTAATCAACACTTGTAGGAAATGGAAAGTCACTATAATTATTATGTTAGTTGATGGTAATGGCCTAGGTTGAGGTAGCACAATCCTCATAGAAGATACTAAGATAACTTGTGTTGATGTTAAGGTAATCATCTTAAAAAACTATATAAAGATCATAAATGTATTCAAATTTACCTTCAAGGAATGTGTAACCAATATTGTAACAACCACAAACACTTTTGATTCTAAATCTGATTCTAACTCAATGGAATCTGAATCCAATGTCAAGACTAATGTTGATTCTTATTTTGATGCTAAATCTGATGTAGGTTTAAAAATAAAACCTAACTCCAATGTTTATTCTTCAATTTATATGTATGTTACTACAATAATGTTTCATTTAATGTTGGATATTGGACAAGTAACGACCGATGATGGCATATTGGGCTTCATAGAGACTAGCTTGTCAAAGAGAGATTCCACAATGGCGGGACAAAGGTCAAGATATAACTCCTCAAATATTGTCTTGTTAATAATAGGATCTTGAAAAAAAGGCATAGTAATAAAATTTGATTCATCATAAGTTGATTTATCATAAATGGTTGGTTCAATAAAAACAACTTAGATTAGTTGGGTCTTTTGGCCTTGATTTATGAGTGGTTGTAAATCAATAGTTTTAGAGACAACTTGGTCCTTGAATTATTATATCTATTGGATAGGTATTGATTGTATTAGTTAGGGTGATAATTGGCTCAGTTTGGTTATTTATTGGATTAGTTGAGGTTATGATTGGATTAGTTGGATAGGTACTGATTGGCTTGATTGGGGTTTTGATTAGATTGGTTAAGGTTTTGATTGGATTGTCTAGGGTTGTGATTGGATTGGTTGAGGTTTTATAATGTGGGGAATGATTGGAATTGGATAAGGAATTATCGATAATTATATAATGGTAAGGCATTAGGGAGAATAATTTCTCACACAATCCATAAGATAAATTCATTCAATGATAGCGATAGGGCCTTATGAAGTTTGGTTACTATCAAGAGCTAAAGGACAAAGTCCTAAAATTATATGGATGTGGAATTATGGAGCTTGGTTTCTCAAATAATGAAAAGTAATAGGTTTGAGTATGATAAGTATAGGGTATTGTGGAGCTTGATTTCTCACATAAGCCAAAGGATGAGGTCCTAGTATGATATGTCTAGGGCATTATAGAGCCTAATTTCTCATACAAGCCAATAGATGAAGTCTTATAATGATAAGTTTTGGGCATTGTGGATCCTAACTACTCACATAAGCTAAAGGATGAGATCTTAGAATGATAATTCTAGCACATTGTGGAGTCTAATTACTCACACAAGCCAAAGGATAAGGTCCTAGAATAGAAATGGTTAGGTGTCATAAAGATTAATTTCTCACATAATCCAAAGCATCCAAGTGCTCCTAAAAAACCATATCATCCTAGTTGGTAGTTTTATTTAGATTCTAAATAGAAATTTAACTTTGTTTCTCATATAGGTCATGATTCTAGTCAAGTTATGTAGCCATTCTATCATAAATTTCATTGTATGTGACTTTACCATAAGTGTAGCTAGACACATATGCATCAATAAAGAAAGCTCTAAAATAAGGAGGTTCTATAGATCTACAAACTTTTAAAAATAATTTCTAAAGGACAAAATGTTCGAACTTGGTCTAATGTGGTCAAAAAAGATGGGTGGAGATGTATCTCCAAATAATGGTCTAAAAGTGGAGTTGTATCTCCAAAATGGTCTATGCTAAAAATTTGCATAAAATAGTCTAATTTCAAATGTCATACACATAAAAGTTCAATAACCTAAATAAAAATAGGTATGTTAAACTTTATGTCCAAAGTGTTCTAAGCAGGTATAAACTAGGAAATGGAAACATTTATAGGTTTTTTATCAAAATGTGGAGTTAAAACCTAGGCTCAAACAAGCTATGCTAGGAATTTTGGCCAAACATGACATCAACATATAGACTTAAAAAAAATATTATGATGATATTTTAATCTAACAATATTGAAACACTTTGACATAAACCTAGCACATGGAATCAAATATAAACGTGATCAGTTGGTATAAGGCACAAGGAAAAAAACACATTGAGAAAGGTTGCATTCTCCCAAATAAAAGCACAAATAATGATGAGGATAGGATATGTGAACAAAAAAATAAGCAATAGTTTTTAAATTTGGATAATAAATTTACCTAAGTTACACAAACCAAAAGAGAAACATCTATGTATTAGCCCTTGCAAAATGAGGATTAAATAGAAATCAATCAATTTTTAAATTCAAACATGTCAAGGTTAATTAAAAAACTCAAGTATTGAAAGCTTCATCTTTAGTTTACCAAATTGTATAGACACATTTTAACAACATGACCATGCTAAATAAAGATCTAATAGGGATTAAATGATTTGTTTTTAAACAATGATAATTGAGACACAAGACAAGACAAGTTAATTGAAATAGTTTAAGCATCCTAATGGCATCAATGTTCTCAAAATATGTGATAAATGTTTGATTTCAAATAATTGTAAGTCACAAGACTTGAAAATGATTTGGGTATAAAAATAGTACCCATATCAATCAAGTGTTATACTTAATGCTTTTGACATGAATTTTTTCTAAGTTAAAGCAAGGTGTCAAATGGATGGCATAATGCCTCAAATAATGGAATAATGTTGGACACAATACTCATTCATGATGTGGTTTAAATAAGATAAGTTTTATATCTAACACACCAAGCAATAAAATAATAAATTACCAAAATACAATGAAGTATAATCATCATAGATCCTATGAAGGTGTGGTAATGTGGGGTTGACTAAAACTTAAAATTTATGACTATTTAGATTGATCCCATGTATACAAAATTTCATGTTTGAACATAAGAGAAGTACCATGTCCATTGAATCCATGTCAATTGGCTTGTTATGAAATAGTCTTGTCCTTTTCAAAACCACTACATCCATTAATTACTCAGTTTAGTGTGATGTCTTTATTGATCATACATTGTGGGTTGACTTACCACTAACATAATGGTTTAACTTCTAAAACCACTATCCTAGAGGGGCAATCCCAATTTATATACCCCCCATGCAGAGGGTTTGAAACACTATTGGGAGATGAATCCTTAGGTCAATGCTTCCCTAAATAACTCATGAGAGGCAATGTCACCTACTTCATAAGCCAAAATGCATGAAAATAAAATATGACTAAAAAGACTTTAGAGTTGTTTTTAGATCACCCAATACTATGTGAGTTTGGGGAAAGCATAGGAAGCTTTCTTTATACACCTTGGAATAGGCACCAAATGCAATCAACAGGTGTTTTTGATCTCATGAGTTCCCTATAGGGGATGGGGGGATAACACACATGTGTTATCCTTTTTTCAAAACAAACAATCAACAAACAAACATGGCATAAAAGTGAACGTGCTCAAAAGCATGAAAACTACATGTTTTAATGTACATTTTAAGGCACCAAAAATGAAATGTATTTTGATGTTTGGATGCTTTGGCATTTATGGAAACTCGGAAAAATATTGAAAAACATCTAAGGCATCAAAAATAAACTAAGTTATTTTTAAATACACAAAAGATGATGTGAGCAAGATTGACAACAATTTTATATTTGATTAGGTTCATTTTTATGCACCAATTAAAATGTTTTGAATAGGTTCATGTTCCCTTTTCATATTGACAAATTCAAAATAACTTTCAAAAACACAAACTAAGAAAAAAAACATCCATGTTAATTTTAAGTATTTAAGTCCAAATGTTCAAGTTTAGCCTAATTCATTTTAAACACCAATGTCCAAATGTGTAAGATATAACATGTTCATTTTAGGACTCAATTTGAAATTTTCAAGATTAATTATATTCCTTTTGGAAACCCAAAATGAAATGTTCTCTAGTCAAAACAAGAAAATTAGTGTTCCAACAAATCCTTAAACCTCCAACTATTAGATAATAACATTCTACTTTGAAGAACTTTTGGTTTTGAGTAAATAATTTTTGAAAAAGGAACTCTCAAGTTTTATTTTTGGACCCATAGTGCCCATGATTATTCAATTATTATTGATGCCAATTTCAAAGAAATCATCACTATTCAGTTAAAAAATAACCAATATTGATCATGAAGAATGGATGCTAGTAAATTAAGACCATCATCAATCACCTATGAACCCAAAATCAAAACCATAAAAGATAAACATGCTAGGTTAGGCAATGGTTAGAAAAAATCTCAATAAAACTTGCTAGACAAGTATTAGACAAAGAACACACAATTTAATGAAACCAAGAAATAATGTTTAGAAACTTTTTTAAAAAAATATTCAAACTCTTATTTCAAGATTTTGTGAAACATTTATTCAACTTAAAGATATACTAATATCATATTATAAAAATTTAAAATAAAACATGTGGTTTTAAAAAACAAATCATAAAAAATGGAGTTTGTATACCCCAAAATGAAGCTTTGAAAGATGGCTTATTAGCTTGTTACCATGCATAGTGACCAAGGTTAGTTTTAGGATGCACAAAGTGATTGTGGTCAGTTATATATGATTGATGCTAGTTAGTTTATGACCAACATTGGTTACATAAAACTGATGTTAGTCTCTACGTAAACTTGAGTGAACAAAAAAATCAAGATTATGGCAAAATCAAAGGTAATACTATAATTTTGAATATATTCAAGCATTTATTTGATGATTTATGAGTTACATCTTCATCTCTTTGGTACGTGGGGTGATCAGAGTCCCATTGGGTATGCCATTTTTGATCAAATAATAAAATAAGGGTGGTTAGGTCATATGTTAGCTTCACAATGAAATTCAATAAAAATGAAAACAAACACACTAACAAGAATAACACTGTCTTGCCTAGATCAAAGGGAGGATCATGGTGAAGAAACATAAATGAAAAAAACACAACTAAAAATGGAAATAACTCACACAAACTCCTTACCAATTCCTTGAATGTTCTAAGAGGTTTATTCATTTGGCTTGCTCAAATTGTGCTCAATAAATTTTCATCAGTAGGGTTTGGATATCTCCATCTCCTCTTGTAACCATGGTTGGCTTGGTTTTAGATATATATTTTAAGTGGCTTGGCTTGGCTCAATTTCGACACTATAACATTATAGATTTGTTTTATTCCCTAAATCTTGCATTATAACATTACTATGTCTAAGCTCTATAAATGGAGAGGAAAATGCTTGTATTTATAGGTTTTGAAATCATCTTAGAATGACTTAAATCCTATCCTAGGTTTGCTTAATTAACCCCAGTAGAGTTAAAAGGTGACCAAACCTCATGATTAGCATGTAATATGTGTGCTTTGAGATATTTTGAATTTTGGGAATCTCATAAAAGGTAATGATTACTCCCTAGGATATTATTTTATTTTGAATTTATTTTTTTATAATTCATTTAATTTCTCAAGGATGAATTCAATTAGGATTGGATTAGGATTTGCTATTTAATTAATTCTTTTTACGCATTTGAGATTTTTATAAGATTTGAATTATTTGATGTGTGGATATGCTCTATTTTATGGATTTTAGGCCAAAGTGATTTAAGTGCATGTTATGGAGTGAAATTTGAGACATTTAGAAATTCTTAGGATATATATTCAATGGTTGGTAAGAATTGTTCTAAATTCAGGTATGAAACCATTGGTGGCAAGTTTTAGTTATCTATAGTTTGATCATATTTTGGAAGATGTTGTAAACTATAAGCACAACAAAATCTTCTCAAATAATGAGAAAAGGCCTATATTCTTTAAAGAAGATGATGATAGAAGAAAAATCTCCAAATGGTGTTTTGTAAGCCTATAATGATGCCACTTCGATGAAGTGATCATCACATGTTTGATGGATGGTCCCTTGAAAATATGTAAGAAGAAAGGTGGAATTAACCCATGTTTGAGATTAATCCAAATGATAAAATTCTTGCATGCATTGATTTGTTAAAAAGAACTACTGATTTACCCATAGGCATTTATAATCAGTGACAAAAATCAAAATAATGATTTTCCAAAAGGTGGTTATAACCATGAATATGACCTAAATTGAATAAAGATGTTTGATTTATTTTACCCCATTAGGGTGGATTATCAATCATAACTCATGGATATAACATATTTCCTAGATTAAATATGAGGGGGTGCAAACATAAATGCATTGGTATAATAACTAAAGAAGACACAAATAACTAGGCACACAAGGATTCAAAAAGTGATGAAAGAGATGAATAGAAGAATAAGAATTGATCAATGGAAATGATTTAGTTATACCTATTAATGAGGAGATGAGGAGATGCTCTTCCTAATTAGCATTGATACAAATAGAAAGGTCAATGTGTTTATTTCATCAGGATAGCAGGGAGGCTTTATCAAGGTATTAAGGAGATACCTCTCTACTAATCCATTGCTTATAAGACTTCTTGATATGATATTTTATTTATGACATGATTGTATGCCTCATGATATAAAACACCATGAGAAGTTGGCTAAAATTTGCATAACGACTGACTTATGATCAAATAAATAATTAAAAACAATGCACCAATGATAAAAACCATGATGACAATGTTGAAGTATGAATATGGATGGACTCAATAATAATGTGCAAGAAACCACCCTATGAACAAATATAAACTAAATTAAGGCAATAGTGTTGAAAGTAAACAAACATGAAAGTGAATAAATAGATAAATAGAAAAAAACAAACAAACAAAATGTTTGAATGTAAAATTCAAAGAAAGCATCTTAATAATGAATTTTCCCTAGTAGGGTAGATTGAGTATAACTGACTAGGATTAGATTGGATAAATGTTTTTGGAATTTATTAAGCATCTCAACCTAATTTGGGATTATGAGATACAAAATGGTCCAAGCTCACAAAATGATAACAACATTGAAAATGGAAATGGTTGATTGTAAAATGGTAAGATCATAATGGTAAAAGAGGGACTATGTTGACCTCAATGTGAATTGAGCATAACCCACATAGTCCCAAACTATCCCTAAGTCTTAGTATTTCCACCTTTCAATAAAGGAATCTGACCAGTGTAGCAGCCAATTAAAATGAAATAGCCATAGTTTCCATAGTGTCATAGTATGACATATAAATAACTAGTTGGTATGTCAAGGTAAAATAAAAAAATGTTTCCCCTAGTTTACCCATAAGTAGTTTAACTAGTATACAATAGATCAGATCAATGATACTAATTTTACCATAGCAGTTATAGTTAGTAGAAATATTAGTGAGACATTGATTTTCTCCTGTAGGTAGATATAATAAAGATCACATAAACATGATATATAATGCACAAGAAATGAAGGATGAAACTACCAAAACTTCTATCATACTAGTCTAAAATACTACCTCTATCTATAATTTTTGAAACAACTATTGAAATTGATCTGATTCTTTGTGTTGAACATGAAACCAATGGATGAACCAAGACCAAATGGGCTAGGATAGGATGGATCAAAACATTAATGGTATATGTAATGAAATTATAAGATGGATAAGTGATAGGATGATAAAATGATAAGATGATTGAATAAAATGGTAGGAGGGTTTCACCCAAGTGAAAGGGTGAATGGCAAGGTATGTGTCAATGGAAAAAGGAATGTTATATTGAAATGATATGATACATGTTTTTGGTTGATGATGTTGGCTAGTTTTAGATGTGTTTGGATTAGTATGGTAAATTATTCTTATATTCATGATGATGGTGAGATGCACATCATATTCAATAAATGATATAATTGGAATAGTCAATCATGTTAATTGATATGCCACACCTCTTTTATATATCCACTCTATTAAGAACTAGCTATAGATTTGGACACCGAGACTATTTTTGTAATCTTCATTGGTCACTAATTTTTTTCCCTTCAAATGTCAAGACAAGTTATCTTTGTAGCCTATGTAAATGAAAGTATGGCCAACGATGGTAAATAGGGATAAATGTTGGATTATAGGTTTGATTGAGAAATGTAATGGTGGAGGATAATGGTGGGGAAACAAATGAAGATCAATATTTTTAGGAACACACAATGTTTTTGATTATGGATTCAACATAACTTTGGAAGTGGTAGGGAAGAAGACTTCTAAATATGCTCTTGATAAGACCACTAAAATTTTCTATTATTTGGGATTGAGAGTAGATACCATCTAATTTGGATATAGATTGGAAGCTATTTTTATTTGATCTTTGATAATGTCTTCATCAAGAAGTGAAGAACTTTTGGGCTCAACTATTGGAGCCTTGATGAAGTTTCTACCAATGAAGTTTTCTTGATTGTTCCATTGCTCCTCCAAGAAGGTTTCACTAAGGAATGTTGACTTTTAAATTTTATTTTTTTCTAGCACCTCCAAAAAGGTTTCAATACAATATGTTTATTTAGAACTTTGATTATCACCTAATACCTCTAAAAAGGTTTCACTAGGAGAGTGTTCTTATTATACATGATTTTTGTCTGTGATTCTTTGTTATTCTTATACAACTAATATGTTTCCATGGATGAAGTTTAACAAGGTATGTTTTTTTTGGTCCCAATAAACACTTTTGGGAGATGGAAGGTCAATATAATTGTTATGTTGGTTGATGGTAATGGCCTAGGATGAGGCAGCACAATCCTCATAGAGGATACTAGGAGAAATTGTGTTGGTGTTAAATAATCACCCTTAAAAACTATATAAGGATAAAAAATGTATTAAAATTGATCTTCAAGGTATGAATAGCCAATATTGTAATATCCACAAATATATTCTGATTCTAAATCTAATTCTAACTCAATGGAATCTAAATCCAATGTGAATACTGATGTTGATTCTAATTCTGATGATAAATTTAATGTAGGTTTCAAAATAGAACTTGAATCTAATGTTGATTTTTTTATATAATATAGATTTTGCTTCAAAAATGTTTCATTGAATATTTGATATTGAATAAGTAATGGCTTATGATGGCATATCAAGCTCCAAAGAGATTGGATTTTTAAAGTGAGATTCCACAATGGTGGGACAAATGTCAAGATACAACTCCTCAAAGATTTGATTGTCAATAGGAGGCTCTTTAAAAATAGGCATAGAAATAAAAGGTGATTTATCATAGGTTGAATTATCACAAATGGTTGGTTGAACATAAATAGATTGGATTAGTTGGGTCTTTTATCCTTGATTTATGATTGGTTGTAAATCAACAATTTTTACCGCAACTTGGTCCTTGAATGATTGGATTGGTTTGAGAGGTATTGATTGGATTTTATAGATAAGTACTAATTAGATTGATTAGGGTTTTGATTAGATCAGTTGGGGTTTTGATTGGATTAGATAGCGTTTTTATTCGATTATCTAGGGTTTTCTAAAGTGGGGAATGATTGGCACTAGATGATAAATGGTTGATGGTTAGATAATGGTATGGCATTGGGGAGAGTGATTTATTGCATGAGCCACAAGATGGCGTCCTAAAATAGTAGTGATTTAGAATTTTGAATCTTGGTTTATATTATGAACTAAAGGACAAATTCTTAGAATGATATGCATGTGTTGTTGTGGAGCTTAGTTTCTTGCACAAGCCAAATGACTAGCTCCTTGTATGATAAGTTTAGGGTGTTTTGGAGCTTTATTTCTCATATAAGCCAAAGGATGAGATCATGGTATGATAATTATAGGGAATTATATATCTTAATTACTCATATAATCTAAAGGATGAAGTCTTGAAATGATATGTTTTGGGTTTTATGGAGCCTGATTAATCACACAAGCTAAAGGATGAGGTCTTAGAATAATAAGACTAGGGTGTTGTGGACCCTGATTACATACACAAGCCAAAGGATGAGGTCCCATAATAAAAATAGTTGGGAGTCATGGAGCTTGATTGCTCAAATAATCCAAAGCATCCAATTCATCCTCAAAAACCATATTATCCTATTCAATAACTTTATTTGGATTGTAAACAATAATTTGACTTTATTCCTCAAATAGGTCATGATTGTCATCAAATTATGTCACCATTCTATCATAAATTGGATTGTACATGACTCTACCATAAGTGTAGTTAGACATATCCACATCAATGAAGAAATATTTGAAACAAAGAGGTTCTAGAGTTCTATAAACTCTAAAAAATAATTCATAAAGGATAAAAGGTTCAAACTTGGTCTAATGTGGTCAAAAAAGAGAGGTGGAGCTATATCTCCAAACAATGGTCTAAAAATGGAGTTGTATCTCCAAAATGGTCTATGCTAAAACTTGGCATAAAATAGTCTAACATCAAATTTCTAATGCCAAATGTCATACACACAAAAGTTCAAGCATCTAAATAAAAACCAACATGTTAAACATTATGTCCAAAGTATTCCAAGCAAATCTAAACTAGGAAAGATAAATGTTGTTAGGTCTTTTTTCAAAATGTGGAGTCAAAATATAGGCTCAAAAAACCTATGCTAGGACTTTTGGCCAAATGTAGCATCAAATTCTAGACTTTAAACAAAGATGATGATGAGATTTTAATCTAACAAGCTTGAAATACTTTGACATAACCTGACACATAGAATCAAACATAAACATGATCAATTGGTATAAGGCACAAGACAAAATGCACATAGATAAATGTTTTGTTCTCCCAAATAAAGGAACAAATAATGATGAGGATAGGATTTGTTATAAAACAAACAAGCAATATCTTTCAAATTTGGGAAATCAATTAACCTAATTTATGCTACCCAAAAGAAAAATATTTGTGTATTAGCCCTTATGAAATGTATCCTAAATAAAAATCAATCAAAGCTTGAATTTAAACTTGTCAAATTTAATTAAAAAAATTGCATGTTAAAATCTTAGGCTTTAGTTGACCAAACAATCTAGACACATTTGAACAACATGACCATTCTAAACAAAGATCAAACAAGGCTCAAATTATTAGTTTTTAAATAATTATAATTGAGACACAAGATAATTCAAGTGAATTGAAACAATTCAAACAACATAATGGTGGTAGTGCTATAAAAATATGTGATCAATGTTTTTTTTCAAAGACTTATAAGGCACAAGACTTGAAAATGATTTGGATAGCATAATGGTACCCATCTCATAGTCAATGTTTTTGACAAGAAAATATTCTAAGTTAAATCAAGGTGTCAAATGGATGGTATAATGCCTCCTTAAATAATGGAGTAATATTAGACTTAAGACTTATTCATGATGTGGTTTAAACAAAACAAGTTTTAGATCTAACAAACCAATAAATATATTAATAAATGTACAAAATACATTAAATTATAATCATCCTAGACCCTATCAAGGTGTGGAAATGTGGGTTTGACTATAAATTATATGTTATGACTATCTAAATTTATCATGTGTACAAACTTTCACATTTGAACATAAGGGAATTAGCATATAAATCAAATCCATGTCAATCAACTAATTATACAAAGGTCTTGTCCTTGTCAAAACTAATAAATATATTAATTACTTAGTGTAGTATTATGTCTTGATTGATCATACACTTTGGTTCAATTTTCCACTAGCGAAGATGATTTAACTACTTAAACCATTGTCATAGTGGTGTGATCCCAATTTATATACCCCCCATGGAGAGGGTTTGAAACATTGTTATGAGATGAATCTTTGGGTCAATGCTTCCCTAAAAAACTCATTAGAGGAAATGACACCCCCTTCATAATCCAAAATTTATAGAAATAAAAGATGAGTAGAAAGACTCTAGGGTTGCTTTTAGATCACCCAATACTATGTGAATTTGGCAAGAGCCTAGGCAACTTTATTTCTATGCCTTGGAATGGGTACCAAATTCAATGGAAAGAAGATTTTTATCACACAAGTTACCTATAGGGGATGGGTGGAGAGCATACATGTGCTAGCTTTTTTGAAAAATAAACAATCAACAAAAAAACATGACATAAAAGTGAACGTGCTTAAAAGAATGAAAACTACATGTCTTAATGTTAATTTTAAGGCATCAAAAATGAAATGTGTTGTTAATTTTGGCCCATTAGACATTAATTGAAACATGTCAAAACATTGAAAAACATCTAAGGCATAAAAAATGAACTATGTTCTTTATAAATACCCAAAAGATGATGTGAGCAAGATTGACAACATGTTTAGATTTGATTAGGTTTGTTGTTATACAAATATTGAAATTTTTTTATTAGGCTTATATCCCCTTGGCATATTTACAAATTTTAAATAACTTACAAAAACACAAACTAAGTAAAAACACAACCATGTTCATTTTAAGAACTTAAGTCCAAATGTTCAAGTTTAGCCTAATTCATTTTAAACACCAATGTCCAAATGTGTAATATATAACATGTTCATTTTAGGACCCAATTTGAAATATTAATTATATTTCTTTTAAAAACATAAAATAAAATGTTCTCTAGTCAATTTAATAAAATTGGTGTTCCAACCAATCATTAAGCCTACAATTGTTAGATAATAATGTTTTGTTTTGAAGCACTTTTGGTTTTGAGTAAATGATTATTGAAAAAGGATATCTTGAGTTTTATTTTTGGACCCACAGTGACCATGATTGGTCTAAGGTGACCAATGTCAATTTCAAGGCAACTGTCACTAGTGAGTTAAAAAAGAATTGATACCAGTCATGAAGAACCAATGTGAGTTAGTCAAGACTATCATCAATCACCTATGAATCCAAAGGTAAAACCACAAAAGATAAAAATGTTAGGTTAGGCAATGGTTAGTAAAAATCTCAATAAAACTTTTAAGGCAAGTATTGGACAAAGAAAACACAATTCAATGAAACCATGAAACAATGTTTAGAAACTTTTTTAAAAAAAATTCAAACTCCTATTTCAAATTTTTGTGAAAATTTTGTAAAACTTGAAGTTAAACTGATAGCATATTCTAAAAATTTAAGATAAAACACATGGTTTTATTAAAAAATCATAAAAAATGGAGTCCATATGCACCCAAATGAAAATCTAAAAGATGGATTATTATCTTGCTTCTATGCACAATGACTAACATTGGTTTTGGGATGCACATAGTGACTATGGTTAGTTATATATGACTAACACTGGTTAGTTCGTGAATGACATTAGTTACATAAAATTGATGTTAATATCAGTGTAAACCTAAGTGAACACAAAAATAAAAAAATATCGCAAAACAAATCTAAAACTATTATTTTGAAGATATTCAAGCATTTGTTTGATGATTTATGAGTTTCATCTTCATCTCCTTAGTACATGGGGTGCTTAAAGTCTCATCAAGTGTGCCATTTGTTATCAAGGAATCAAATAAGGGTGTTTAGATCATATGTTAGATTCACAATGGAATTCAATCAAAATGAAAATGAACACACTAAAAATCATAACACTATATTTCCTAGATCAAAGGGAGGAGCATTGTGAAGAAACACAAATGAACAAAGCACAACTAAAAATGGAAAGAACTCAAACAAATTATTTACCAATTCCTTGAATTCTCCAAGAGGTTTCTTCATTTGGCTTGCTCAAATTATTCTCAAGAAGTCTTTATCAATGGGGCTTGGCTATCTCCATCTCCTCTTGACGCCATTGTTGGCTTGGATTTTGATATGGCTTTGAAGTCTCTTGACTTGGCTCAATTTTGGCATTATAAAATTATAGCTTTGCTTTATGCCCTAAATCCTACATTATAACATTACTATGTCCAATCTCTCTAAATGGAGAGGACAATTCTTTTATTTATAGGTTCTAAAATCAACTTGGAATGAGTTAAATCATAACCTAGGTTTTCTTAATTGAACCTATTAGAGTTAAAAGGTGACCAAACCTCATGATTAGCATGGAATAGGTGTACTTTGAGATATTTTGGATTTTAGACAACTCACAAAAGGTAATGATTACTCCCTAAGATATTATTTTATTTTGAATTTCTTTTTTGATAATTAATTTAGTTACTCAAGGATGAATTAAATTAGGATTTGGTTAGGATTTTATTGTTAATTAATTACTTTTAGACATTTGAGACTTTGATAAGATTTGAATTAATTGATGTGTGCATTTTCTCTATTTAATGTATTTTTAGGCCAAAGTGTTTTAATTTCAAATTATGAAGACAAATTTGAGACATTTAGAAATTCTTAGGGTAGATATTCAATGGTTGGTAAGAATTTTTCTAAAGTGGGGTATGGACCCATTGGTGGGAAATTTTAGATGCATACAATATCTACATTCCCATGAACTTTGGGAATACCCTGATAGATAACCAAGTCATCTATCATATCCTAATGTCATGATGGATCTACCAAAAATAATCTACATCCTCTCATCTATATCTTGAGGATATGCCAAATATACTCAAGAGTGATAGTGTCCTCTCTAGTTGGTAGATGAAATGTAAAAGTCTCATTATGCCAATGCTATAACAAGGTGCCAAGATACACTTGATCCACATGAATAAATGGAATTAATGACACATCATAAAAATATAGAACTTGTAAGAATACATTAATCTCCAATATATAAATATATGGTGTGTGTAAGTAGTGAGAGAGTTTCTCTCATGCTATTAAAATTATAAGATTCTCCTACAATCACATATAGATTAGTGTCAAGATGTATCTACGTTATTGTCTAGACTATGATTATCCTACCAAGCCTATATACCCCTATCTCTTATAGTTTATAACAATTTTGGGTCCCTTAATCTAGCCATTATTGATTACATGGTGAATTCATTATATTCCAAAATTTGAAGTCATCATTTTCCCAAATGACAAAGTCACCATTTTGGTAGTTTTGACTATTTTTAGGAAAAATCACCATTTTTCATTTCTCATAAAAAGGATGACTTCAATTAAAATTAGGATAAATAACCAATTTGATGAAATCCATTTTTTGGGGGGAAATAACCATATTTAGAAATGGTTACTTCTTGTAAATTCACTGATTTGGCTTTTAAAGCTACCATTTTGCCTAAAATGCAAAAGGTAACTTTGTAAGTTTTTGACCTAAAGATATCAATAAGTATGTAATAAATGACATTAATGATAAGGTTGAGATCACATATTGGTTTCCTATCATGTGGAGGTAACCTATGCTCCCTCATCTAGTTGCTCACATGTCCTCCTCCTCCTCCATCTCTTATTTTTCTTAGCTAGCTCTCGTACAAAAGAAGAGCTCAACATCTCAAAAGGGATAGGTGAAACTAAATTAATTTCCACCCCATGGGGTGAATATATAGCTTTAAAATTTTAATTTTACCCCCATAAGGCTTAAAGTTCATTTATCTCACTCAATGAAATGTATTTTTCCTTTGTGGTCCATTTTGAATTCTATTTGATCCTAAATTCATTATTTTTGGACCATTTTATAACCAGACCATCTTATTGTTCCTCTTATAAGACTCATTTGACAAAATTATTTTTATAAATATACAACATGTTTACTCGAGCATGCATTTTCATACTCACACTTAAGCTTTAATCACATTTTTATTCTTTGCCAGCTCATCATAAATTTTTTTGCATGTTTTTTGCATAATTTCCCCTTACCAATTTGCCTAGATGTGGAAAACTCTTTTTCGATCAATCAATTATATATGTTGCCTTCCTAGGGCACATTTTAAATCACACATTCTAATGACTATAACCACCTATGGGAAAATCATTATTTTTTGAAGGGCAAATAATTCTAACTACCTTTGGGAAAATCATTATATTTTGAACTATTTAATGATTATAACCACCTTTGGGAAAATCATTATTTTGTGCTCTACCTGCCTTACTAGGGCATGATCCTATACCTTTGATTACAACTACCTTTGGGTAAATCCATGTCTCACATTCTATTACTGATTATTATCAACTTTGGGAAAATTAATGTTTTACCCTCCATTACTGATTATAAATAAATTTGAGAAAATTAGTATCTCAACTACCATTACTGATTATAACCACTTTTGGGAAAATTAGTAGTTCCACCCCCATTTCCACTAGATCATGTAATTTTATTCATTTCAATGGAATGTTCAAGGACTCTATTTTAATACCCACTCTCTTGAGGGGACATCCAGGGCTAATCAACCTCCCTTTTGGGCATGAGCCTTTTGACTTAATATATTTGGCATTCTTTGAAAAGATGTTATTATTCTTGTATCTCAAAATGCCTTCTCAAATAGGGGCAAACTTTAGACACTCAATTTTGGATATTTTAATGTCTAAATTAGCATTAGTGTAATTTAATCCTAGAAATCAATTGAAGTTCTCAAATTAATCCACATAAGGGATTTAATTTCCCATAAATATGTCGAATCTTGCTTATTTAGGGTATTACCTTATATACACTGACAACCTAGTTTGGATTCAAACCTAATCAAATTGTGACCTGTCAAAATGATATTTTTGGCTTATTGATCTATTAATGTAAAATAATTCATAAAATCTAAAGACCCTAAGAAAGATTAAATAAAAATCAAATCTCAATTAGCTTACTTAAGTAAAAAATTGAATCTGAATTAAAGAATTACATTTATCTAAAAGATAAAAATTTAAATACAAATGAGGTAAAAGTAAAGGGAACTAATAATATCTTCTACTAATTCCTAAAATTCAAGAAAAGGTGAGTCACAACCTCATAAATATCTTATATGAGTTTTCATGGCTCAAAATTATCTAAAATGAGTTCTTAAGTCTTCATGATTCCTTTGACCCAACCCATGATTAACCTAAGTGAACCTAGGTTATTATAAACTCCACCAAAATTAGAACTAAACCTAACCTCCTCAGGGTTAGACTTAGTTTGGAGACCTATAAATACAAGTACCCTCACTTTACCTAAATAAGCTTTTGTGTGTAAGGTTATTTTATACGAATGTCTTCCAGAATCCATCAACGTAACTCTATAATGCCAAATTGATATCACTAAGCTTCAAACCAAGATAGTAAAAATTGATAAAAGCCATATGTGACCTTATATTAGTGATTTGAATATGGATAAAGTAATTATCAAAGTCTCTAATGTCATAAATAGAGCAAGAACATCTTGTATGCAAACAAGTGAATACTAATTTTGAAAAGGGAGGTAACATTATTATATGTTTTTATATCTTATATATAGTTTTGTTCATGTGTTAAGCTCACCCTATTACTTAGGAAAGAGTGGTTTAGTTTAATTTCCTTGTTATACTTGAATTTTCATTTGATTCACTAACAAGGAACTAATGACATTTGTTGTTCTTTAGATTCCTAAATTTACATAATAACATGACTAGTGAAAACACACATCTTGTATACACATAATATTTTAAAACTTTTATCACTTACTAAAACTTTGTATCTTTTAGGAACCCATCAAGTCTCAAGCTCTCTAAGTACATACCTTAAGGGTTACACCAAGAAAGGGGTTGGTAGACCATTAATGATTCATAAGATTGTTGTCCTTTTTTCTACTTGTCATATACACACTTGTCTCATAAAACCATTTACCCTAATCTTACCTATTCTAAACATTTTTCATATCATTATCCTCCTTTTTTTTTCATTGACCCTATTTCACTATTTAACTATACTAGGTCGACTGCGTCAACCTTGTATAGTTTTCATTTTGATTATTGTACAGCTAACCCAGTACTATTTTTGGGTATTTTCACTTGAGATTTTTATTAGCCATTTATTTGACCTAGCTTGGGACCTAGTGATTTATCTCCTAAAAACACATAGGGTTAACTTGGTTGACTCCATAAAAATGAAATATTAAGAAGGTTTTAAGGTAAGATATGCCTAAATATACAAGTTCATTTCCAATCATTTAAAGATAGAAAAGTAAAGAATAATAAGTGAAAATGAACATCTAATTATTGACCATTATACGTGAGAAATAAAGCGTAGGGTTCCATACTTTCTTTGGAGATATGGATCTCATCTTAAGGAGAAGTATTTTGGATGCATATATAGGTTTTGTATCCTATATCTGATTTGTAATTGTTATCTTTACATACCATGATAATCTCATGAAAAAGCACCTTGGCTAAGGGAGAAATTGAGGCTTGGTAGGTTCATCTTCAAGGTAAGTATTCCTAACATTATTTCTGCTTTGTAAGAGTAGATAGATAGTGTAATTATGCTTCTCTCCCATGCATTAAGATTCCATATAAATTGATGTGAGTATATGTATTACATACATGTTTAGTTTATTTTGTTTTATTTCTAACTCCCAATTTTTACCACAAGATTTGGTGAGCACTGGATTAGATTTACTTTCTTGTTTATTAGAATAAAGTGAATATCAAAACCTAGGACTCTTTTAGGGTTATTGCATGATTATTTTAGACTGTAGGCTTTGGAACCCTTCTGAGCATGGTGTATTATGACAAGTGATCCCCTAATTAGGTCTAGTAGATCCCCATATTGGTCATGCTTTTGCTTAACAAATGTATTCCCAATCAAAAGTGTATGTATGCTATATCTTATCTGAGCTAGGATTGATTTATAGACATGATGCATTTTTGATTGCATACATTCTAGTGAACCCAATATGACTATTGGATTGACTTAGTTAAACTAGTATAGTTTAAAAATTTTCATACATCCCTATACAACATACTAGGTAAACTTAGTCAACCCTATACATATCAAGCACTCAATAATAGGTTTTTTCAAAGCTTGATCAAACTAGTCGACCTAGTTAGTATAATTTGAAAGCATATATCAAGTTTCTCTAACATCAATTTCCATTCTCTTCATCTATAATTCACCAAGGTTCCTTTATATTTCTATATATCTTTCTTTAAAGTCTTTATTTTTATAGTTTTTAGTCTTTATTGACCTTGTTCATTTTTAGACCTTACTTCTGGAGTATAAGATCGACCTTGTTATGTATAACATTCATACCTTATTGACTATATCAACACTATACCTTATTTCAAAGTTGTAATTAAGCTTATATGATAGTAATTAGCTCATAGTTTATTTTATTATTTCTTGCATGCTTAATATATTTCACATAGCTTAATTATGTGGTTTTCAATTAAACTTTTATTTTCATTATTTTATATTTTTTGCACACATGACCAAATCACAAAATATAAATAATCATTTTAAACATTTGACTACCCAAGGCCAACCTACTTGGATATCATCACCAAGGGGGAAGCTAACTTGATGTTCTAATCAAGTATAAATAAAGGTTAATGGTATGGTATAGCTAAGCACTTGACACCCTTATTGGTAAAGTGTGTGAATTTAGGGGTAGGCCCCAATACCAAGCCTATATCATTACCACTATAGATCCCTTTCAGTCCAAACTACCTAAAACCATCCTTAGACTAACTTTTAGTTCCTTACTTACAACAAACTTCACGTCACATTTAAAATCATATTCTAATAATCTAAATAATATTTAGGTTGACCAATTAGTTATGTATTTACTTTCCAAGTTGATTACTTGCCCTTTGCTCAATTATAATTTGTATTGTAAAAAATTGCATTAGCTAGCATTGGTGTGAGGTTTTGTATTGTGTTATTCAATTGTATTGGCTAGCATTGATCCAATTAATTATTTTTCCCCTTCAATTCTTACTTTTAAAATTAATTTCAAAAATTATTTTATTTTAATTCACAATTTATTATCAGCTTCTTAATTTTCCCTATTTATTGTACTATGTTGACCTAGTTGACCATGTACCATTTTCTAGCCCCTGTTCACCATACTGGATCAATCTAGTTGACCCTAAACTATTTAAATACCTTTTTTACTCTTTTTATAACCTCTATTTACTATGTTTGATTGACCCAATTGACCCTATACTATTTACAGACCTTATTTCTATACTAGGCTGACCTAGTTGACCCTATACTATTTTTTTTCATTTCTTATATCTCATTTATATTTATTTCCCTTCATCATGGAGTTTATACTTGATGAAAATATTGATTTACAATTAATAGAGATGATAAGTTTTACCAACCCTCATACGATCTCCCATAGACAAAGTATAGATCCTCTCTTGGATGCTAGTAATGTTCATATTGTGAATTGCAAAATGAATTAAGGGACCCCTCCTAATAGCTCTTCATAGAATAATCCTCTTTTCTCATTAGGAGACAAACCCAAACTAGAGTATACCCTTGAAATACTCTTATTTATCTCTAAATTTCCTTAACATAAAGTAAAATATCCTTCTATTATTTTCAATCTTATGATTAGTGGTCAATATGAAAAGTCTCATTCATCTACTCCTATAGTCTCAAATGTATTTTGGGGTACCACTATTTTTTATTCATATCCTCTTCGTTTGATTATGACCACTTCTCATACCATTACCTCTTCTTCTCTAACTTCTTCTACCTCCATACCATGTATATCCACTAACATGGTAGCTTATACATCTAGTAGGCCTCTCATAAGATCCACTATCCTTAATACTTCCACTAGTGCATCATTTTATACCCAAGGTAATCATGCTACTAGTTCTTCCTCTTCTCAACCATTCACTAGTCCATCTTTTGCGACACAAGAAAATTTTACCACTAATGCCTCACATTCTCATAATTCCTCTCAATCTCCTATCAACACCAATAATGGTACCTAAGCCATTAATACCACCTCTAATGATTCTAATAATGATAATCAAACACATCAACTATTGTTACAAACAATCAATCAAATGAACACCTTTCAAGCTCATATCACAAATCAAATTATTAGAATGTAAAACCACCTTCTCCATCTTGAAACTCATCCTCAACTAATGGATTGGGAAAATATAACTAGAATGTTCCCCCTCCTCCTCTTCAATATTATCAAGAAAATCTCATTAATCAATCTCCTTTGGTCAACAAAACCATTAAGCATCTCCAAAATGAACCTCTCACTACTCAAATTCCTAACATTGATATAGGAGGTATCACACCTTCAATTTCTTATAATGGATCAAATGATCCCACCCTTCATCTTAAAACATTTAGAAATATTTATAAGGATTGGGTCAAATTTAACAGCTTTGATACTACCAAAATCTTAGCCAAAACTCTCATAGGTGATGCCTTAGATTGGTACAACCAACATGAAACTCATTCTATTTCTAGTTTATAATATTTAGTGAATGATTTAGTTAAATAATTCAAAACTAATGATCTTTTGGAAACACTTTGACCCAATTCATAAATTGTAAATCACTTGAAAATGAAATTTCTCAAGCCTTTGTTAAAAGGTGGAAAGATTTGTTAAACAAATGTGAACATAACATGGATAATGATACTCTTTTCCATCTTTTTACCAATTCCTTTTTTCCTAAAATTCAATATCAAATTTTCACTCTCTCTCCATGTACATTAGAGGAGGATATTGACCAAGATAAACAAAAATATTTACTTATGCATCAATTCAATCCATCCAAACCTTCTATGGGTCCTCATCTCTTAAGAACAAAAATTGTAATGTTACCAATGATGGTGTTACAGATTCTTATGACACCACTATGTTTAAACTATCTTTCCTACCGTTTCATCAGAACCAACTCCCCCTTCTCAAAAATATACCAATACTCACTTATCATCACTAAAAAAAATTAATGATCACAAACCTATATCCTCAGTTGAATTGATTAAGTGTCTACCCAGGCCTCTTTCACAAGAGCTTAACCTTACCCATCCTAGGAAATCTTGGTATGATCCTAACAAATTTTGTTGGTTTCATGATATTTGGGGTCATTCTCATGATACCTATAAACAAATTCATAATTTAGCTATGGATTTTCTTCTTGGACCTAATTTTGATCATGATTCTATCATTTAAAAGCATTAACAAGCTTATGAAATTAATTTCAAGGATTATAAATCACATGACAAAACCCAAGCCTTGAACCAAGCCAATGCTTATTTGGTTATCTACAAAGACCCATTTTCTAATCATCAACCTATCAAGATAGCCAAGACAAAGCCACCCCTTCCACCAATAATGTAGAAAGTCTTGTTGAACCCATTTTGAATAAAATATGGTTACAATGACTAATATGCAAAGGGTGTTTTCTTTTATAGATTCTAAACTTATCTACACTCCTTCATCTTAAACACATCATATTATCCAATATTCTTCCCCAACTCATTTAAATTAGTTGGGGAAAGATGACCTTATTACTTTTGATGATCCAATTTCTAATTCTCCCTTGGACAACACTTCCCATTCTATTTCTAAAACTCTTCCATCATCTTATAACACTAATGATAATCAAATTTCTATTAACACTTATACCAATTATTAAAATAAATTTGAACCAACTACTTCATCATCATAACAGGATTTAAAACCTTGTTCTAAACTTTCTTCTTCTTATCAACATAAATTTCAATGCACTTAGGCTCCTCCTTTAGAGGACCTCCTTAATCATTATGCACCTATATCTATCAACATTATTATGGGATATGATGAGTGGGATCCCATCATGGAACTCAATAATCTCCCATCCCAAATTTCATTCCTTAAACTTATGAGGACTTCTCCACATCATAGAAATCATCTTATGCAACTATTATTCAAGATGAATGTCCCTCATCCTCCCCTAGCAAGACATGAGGCATCCTTATCTAAATCTTAGGATAATATATTACAAAAATATGAGGAGATGTCTATCAACATTGATGAAACTATGGACACTTATCTTTCCTTAAAATTCCTTATAGTTTTAATGATTCTCGATGAGATTTTGATTTATGCAGGGGATCCTCCCTTATTTATCAATGTCTAAATAGGAGATATCTAATTTAAGTGTCCATTGATTGATGAAGGTTATGGCACTTGTGTTTCCTCTATTGAATTTATTAAAACCCTTGGATACTAAAAATTTAATCTCAAGTATGCATGCAACACCTACCAGGGATATGATAGAAGTCAAATGCTTCCTATAGGTTGTGTGTGGCTTCCCATTACCCTCCCACATATCACCATTTTCATGAAGGTGATGATGTTTAACTTTCGCCTTTCTTATAATATCTTTCTCAGTAGGTTGTGGACTCATCATATGAGAGCCATTGCTTATTCCACCTAAAAATGAATTAAATTCTGTCAGAATGGAGGAATTTATAAGATTTAGGGTAACACTAACCCTTAGAAGTTTGAGCAATTTAAGAGTGTGGTGTCTTCAAGATTCCTACTCTTAAACCTTTGCCTAGCGTTACATTTTGTGAGTCTCAACATCTTAACTTCCTAATAATTCAACCAAAAATTACAAAAAACATCCTAACTCATTGGGAACATTCCTCCTAGCATCTTAGATTCTGATGATGGTGATCTTAATGAGATTAACCTAGATATTAAAAATTCTGATAGCTCACCTCACCTCATCTTTTAACTTCTTGTTTCCTTGTAACCTTGTTCTCTCAAGCCTCCTTGAGATGATATTCTTGTAATATTAACCAATACATGGCATTTTATTCACCACACTTCCTTAGATGATAAGGTCATCCCTAGTTATGTCATTGATCTTCACACTCTAGATTAGGATGATGGTTATTCCCTAGATGATCCATTCTTAGATGGTCTTATATAGGCCCATGATTCCAAGATTATCCATTATTTTTCTTCTTTACATGAGTCTTTTCATGTATGTTCTTATTTTATTCATATATAATTAATAATTTTAGTATATTTCCTCTTTATTATATGGTAGAGATGGTGTTAACACCTCCATTTTTTAGGATATTCATAGGAGTATGCTCATGGATCATGTTATGATCGTGACTTACCATTTTGTTAGGTACCTTGATCACCATCATTGGTTTACTCCTAATATTAGTGAGACCCTTATTATACCTTATATATATTCCAATACTCCCTTAGTAAAGGCCTTATCTAAGCCCATTTATACTCCTACTATAGTTGATCCCATTCTTGCTCCTATTATAGTTGAGCCCATTCCCACTCCTACTCTCACTGAGCTTACCCCTACTTCTCATCCCATTGCTCCTTCCATTGAGCCTAGTTTTATTCATTATCCACCACCACCTTCCCTTGGTGATGGTTTACTTACCTTTCATTAGATATCTCCATTATACACCAAATGGGCTAACACATCTTCTCTAACGTCTTCCACTCCTGTTACTCCTCTTTCTATGAGTTCTTTTCCTAAGACCACTCACAAGTGTATTTATTTCTTCCATGGGATATATAATCATTATTCTACACATTATCATAAGTTGTGATGGTATATTGATAATTTACACCCTTTCTCTCTTTCCTTAGACAAAGACATGCCTCCCATAAAGGTTATACCTAAATATATACCTAATTATGGTGAGGTGTATTATCTGTGGCACCAATTTGGCACCCCTCACATCAATCATTAATGTATCCTTTAATAACATCATAAGGATCACCTTATAGCTATTCTTAGACATTATTATATTCTTCCCATAGGTTATCCCCATAATAAGTCTTCTCCTTCTTCTCTCATAGATCTACCTCTAGTGGTCCCTTTGTAACCTTTTGTGCCTTCACTTGTGAACCTTCCCTCACCTATGGATCATTCTCCACTGGTGATTCCTACATCTCAAGTAGAGCCTAATCCCATACATTATCATAAACATACCTTCCCTAATTTACCTCCTAATAATGATCCATAGAGTATTAATACTTTTTTTATTTGAAGAGATTAGAAGAGAAGTATTTTCCTAGTTTTCATTAAAGATTGATGAGACATTAGCTATAGTTCATATTTAACTTCATAGAGATTTATCTGATGTCTTGTATAATGTGTGTGGTCAGATTTATCATTATTTATGAGTAAATGCATGGTGCTTTTAAATTTACATTTTTATTGGACATGTGCTCCAATTTTATTTTTATCTATCTTTTATATCATTTGACACTGTGTCAAATTCATTTTTTTATATAATGATTTTACCTTTTATACTGTATCTTGATTATATTGTCATTTATATTTGCATATGATTATCTTTATTTATCATTATTTTATCTTTATTTCTTGAGTTTTTCTCAAAGCTCTCTTCTTGTGTCTTTATGATTGTATATTTTCTTATCTCTATTTTTAACAAATAGTTGTCATTGTGACTTGGTTATACAAACATTGTTCCATTTGGTCCTTGTCTCCTTTTACGATATGATCAGTTAGCCAGCAATCCATCTCATTATAATATACTTTCACCAATCCACCTTTGTATCTCATTCTTCCCTTCTTTTTTCACAAACTAAGCATATACATGGTTGAGACTAGAGATCACATGTTAATTCATTGTTAAGCTAAAGTGTCTTAGTCAGTATTTGTCTTTGGTTATTTAGCTTCTTTTATCCTTAGACTAAAGCTCAATCATGTGTATCACTACATCTCTCATGATTGGTCATTCCATATGGAGGGGGAATCTTAAAAATCCATAAAAATTTAAAATCCAAATTAGTTCATAAAAGGAAATGATATAAAAGGCAAAAATATTTTTAAAAGTCAAATCATACTAAAATATGTGATTCAAAGCACATATACTTCTTCTATTAAAATCTAAAATTCCATATTTGATATCATGATAGAGATGAGGTAATTTTTGGTAAATTAGGCTAGTAGATTAGAAAAAGAGAATACAAAAATCTTTGTGTTACCTACTTTTTCATGTAAGTACCCAATATTCATAGTAGACTAACAACTTTATAAGGGGTATTGAGGAATGGGGACATGTCATGGGAAGGTAGGTCTATTTTACCCTTTCTTGTACCAATCTACCTTCATGATTTTATCTTATTATCATGATTATATGCCTACAAAGCTTTATGTCTATAGTAAACTTGTTTCCTTTGCACATTGATGGTCACTAGTCACTTAGTGTATTCTCATGTCCTTAGTATGCCTCTTATCTCCTAAAGCCTTATCATAAGATTACTAAGTTATGATTTTTACACTCCATTTTTAATTCCATACATCCTTCATATGTCCTCTTGAAAATATTATTTTGTCTACTGATCACTTCCATTGGGACATTTACGAGTTGCTTTGTAAGACCACAGATATGACTTGATGTTCCTCACAAATTACCACCTTTTTCCTTCCTATTACCCACATCTTTTATTACCTAATTTTTCCTATTTATTCCACCCCAATGGTGTTCTATTTTTGAGTTTATTTGTAAGACCACAAATAGGATCTAACATTCCTCACAAAATTTTCTAATAATACAAGTTGCAAACAAAAATTACATGTGTCAAACATGACATAACATGCTTCTCAGCTTGATTTAGTGTTTTTTATGGCTAATTCATTTCTATTTTTCTTTTATCCTCTTATTTTTTGAATGCATGTAAGAATACAACCATTTCTTAAATTTTTCATACTTCCTAGCTTGAATCAGTGTGATAAATTTAAGACCAAACTTTTGCCAATTTTATTTTTTTCTTATACTTATTAATGCAATTTATTATAATTGATTAACTTAATTTATTTTTATACCATTTGTGCCTTTTTTACAAACCTTACATTTTATTACATTATTTTAATACTTCCCAACGTGATTTAGTATGATTTTAATAATTTTAATTTGGTGCAAAAATATTTCACTCTAGTTTAAAAACAAATTCATTTTTTACCACCCCTTGGTTCTTTATACTTAGTCATTTTCTTGTTATTACACATTTCCAAACTTGAAATAGTGTGTAGTACATTTTTGATTAATTATATTTTACAAAGTACTTTTTACCTATTTCTTTGTACCCATGCATGTGTTCTACATAATGCTAGAAAAGAAACATCTCATATATCTCCTATATGATATGCAAAAAAAGCTAAATACATTTAATATAAATAAATATATCCAAAGCATTGAAAACCACAACAATAATGATGACAACATACACAATTTACATGAATATCCCAAAATGATACATCATATATATATATATACATATATATATATATATACATATATATATATATATATATACATATATATATATATACATACATATATATATATATATACATACATATATATATATATATATATATATATACACACACACACACATATATATATATATACACATATATACATATATATACATATATATATATATATATACATATATATATATATATATATATATATATATATATATATATATATATATATATATATATATATTCATGAGTTTTTGACACAAGTAAAACCATATAAAATGCTCCAACTCTCTGGATGGGCTCAATCCCATCTATCTCATGGCCTAGCCATGCTACCTAATATATGCCTATTTTCCAAAAAAATTGATTTTTGGTTATTTTTACACTAACTTATATAGGTTCGCCTAGTATTCTTCACATTGGACACCTTCATATCTCTTGTAGTCTACTTATTTATCTATAACATTAAGGTAAGTAAAGGTATGTGTTTTCAATTATGTCCTTTCATTATCTTATTTGCTTTTTACTGCTCTTTACATAGCATCAACATTATGTGTTATCATGTTTTATTTCCTGAAGCACTATTCCATGTTACACTTACATGACACATGATGAGCTTTGAGTGGGGAATATGTATACACATAATATTTTAAAAATTTTATCACTTACTAAAACTTTGTATCTTGTAAGAACCCATCAAGTCTCAATCTCTCTAAGTGCATGCCTTAAGGGGTGTCCTAGGAAAGGGGTGGGTAGACCATTGGTGATTTATAAGATTGGTGTCCCTTTTGCAAATTTCCATATAAACACTTGTCTCCTAAAAAAATTTAACCTAAGCTTATTCTTATTATTATTACCCATTACAAACATTTGTCATATCATTATCCTCCTTTTTTCTTTCCCTAACCCCCTTTCACTAGTTGACTGTACTAGGTCGAATGGGTCAACCCTGTATAATTTTTAGCCTTTGATTATTGTGTAGGATCAACTAGGTCAAACTTATAATATTTTTAGGTATTTTCACTTGATATTTTTCCTAGCCCTTCAGCTGACCTAGATCAAGACCTAGTGATTTATCTCCAAAAAACATACAAGGTCAATTGGGTCAACCCCATATAGTCAACATATTTGGAAGGATTTAAGGCAAGATCTACCTATATATAATAATTAATTTCCAACCATTTGAAGATATAGAATTGAATAAGAATAAGTGAGAATGAACATCTACTTATTAACCATTCTACTTTAGGAATAAAGCTTAGGGTTCCATACTTTCTTTCAAGATACATATCTTATCTTGTGGAGAAGTCTTTTGAATGCATAAATAGGTTATGTAGCCTAGAGTTGATTTGTCTTTATTATCCTTACATATAAAAACAATCTCTTGTGAATCACCTTGGGAAAGGGAGAGATTGAGGCTCAATGGGTTCATCTTCAAGCTAAGTATTCCTAACTTTATTTCTCATTTGTAAGAGTAGATAGATAATGAATTTATGCTTTTATTCCATGCATTAAGATTACATATACATTAATGTGAGTATATTTCTTCTATGCATGTTTAGTTTAGTTTTTTTTTAATAATCCCCACTTTGTGTCACAATATTTGATGCACTAAATTAGATTTACTTTCTTGTTTATTAGAGTAAAGTGAATATGAAAACCTAAGACTCTTTTAGGGTTATTGCATGATTGTGTTAGACTTTAGGCTTTGGAACCCTTTCTAACATGATGTGTTGTAATAATTAATCCTTTAATTAGGTCTACTGGATCCCCATATTGGTCATGCTCATGCTTAAAAAATGTATTCTTAATTAGAAGTGTAGGCATACTCTATCTTCTCTGAGCTAGGATTGATTTATAGACATGATGCATTTCTGATTATATACACATCCCATATGGACCTAGTGAATGATGTGGAACCTTTAAAATTCATTAAAAAATAACTTACATCTTCAATTTTTAATTTTTATGCTTAAAATTACCATCATTTTATTTTATCACTAATTAATTTTTCACCCTACTAATCGATGACTTTGCCTATTATATCCTCTATATTGTAATCATTTATTTTACAAGAATTAGTGAGTTCACATTGGTAGATTCAACAAAAGTGTTGACATTGATTTGTGGTGAAATTAGTGAAATTGACCTATGTAAATTGATCTCTATGTAAATGGTGATAATGACAAATACAAATAGTGACTTTGACTTGCATATCGGTGGCTTTGCCAGATATATTTTCTCATGATTTTAATGGCTTCACCTTATTTTAAGGAGTAATCAATAAATTGACCTAGATTAATTAGTTATGTAATCCATGTCTAATGGTGAATTTTCCATATATCTATTATATTCCACAAATAAATTGATGACTTCATAGAAATCAATGAAATTTCTTTGTTATATAATCAATGTCTTTGTTCTATGTAAACCAAAACCTAAGAATTGAAATTGAAAATTTGTTTACTGGTAGGAATTTTTTCATAAAAAAAAGAGAACCCCCAAATTTTTATTTAAGAACGTAAGTGGAGAAATAAAGGTTTAAACTCTTCTAAATTTTCATACACATTTCTGTTTTAGTGCTTGAAATTGACCTAACACAACATATCTTTTTGCATTTCAACTTTGTAAAAGAAAACAAGTCCAAGGGGTCAAAACATTATTCACATCTATTTTTTTTTTTTTTGAAATGAAAAACCATGTTAGATAGGATCTCTTAAGAGATTTTTATTTTTTATTTGTTCCTTGTTTGTTAACTAGTTTTAATTTTCTAGATTAACTTGATTTTTAGAAAAATGAACTTTGTGTCTATTCTCTCCCCTATCCCCTTTATGAAACTCAGGTGATAAAATTCACCTTATTTATGACCTTGTTTATTTATCCTAGAATATAATAAATGTAGTGTGTTTTCTTCCCAAGCTTAGAGTGACTTGGGTGACCTAGAAATGACCTCTAAAGTTCTTCCAATTCTCATTTGTTTATTTTTTTGAATTATTTTGTGGGTGAGATTTGATATCCTTATCACAAGTTTTTTAGGGTTGTGTTGACCTAAGGTTTCATCTACTAGCATCGTACCAATCCCACTCCATGGTGGGGTATAGAAATTGAGCACATGATACTGGGATTAGAGAATGGTTGAACAGTTAGCCTACCAATCCTAATGAAAGCTCATATCAATTCACACTAAACATTGAAATTTACTAATAAATACACTACTAAAGTCATTATGCAAAGAACTAAACCTTTGCATAACAAGTTAGCTAGTTTGAATCTAATTAAACTGATGTACCCTTATTTTATCCATACTTGGGACCATTTAAATCATTTTAAAACTTATAGATTTTAGCAAAACCTAGTTTACCATGGAATATCTTGCCAAATATAAAGTGTTTTTCACTCTAAGTTTGTTCCATGTATCAATACATAAGATACAGAGTGGGGATTAAAAAATCTACCTACATGCACTATTTAAATTTTTGGATTAAAAATTAATTCCTTTTCAGCATTGGTATATCGATGGAAACATTAGGAGATATGAACACCTTTTAATTTTTAAAAATAAGATGCACACCTAGTGATTTTTCTAATTTATTTTACTATCATGTGTCTTCGGATCTATAATTGTTTGTCTATGAAAGTCAAAATGAGTCTAAACCTTTTCATATTACACACCATTTTTAACTAAGAGGTGTAACTTTCCCCATTTTGTTTCAAACATTTTCCTTGGAGTTTAGTCCAAAACCATTATTGTATCACTTTTTTGAAGGAGTATTTGTACTCTATCGAAATTGATCCAAAACACTTGACTTGTTTGAAAATAAGTTCCAAGTTAAATTAGAGAATTAAATTTACTTTAAAAAGGAATTTTTCAATAAATATGAGGTCAAAGTCAAGGGAGCTAATAATGTATTTTATTAATTATTAAAATTTAAGAAAATGTGAGTCATAACATCATAAATATATTCTATGAGTTTTCATGGCTCATAAATATCTTTGACTTAACCCAGGGTTAACCTAACTCAACCTAAGTTATTTTAGACTCAACCAAAGTTAGAACTAAACCTAACCTCCTTAGGGTTAGAGTTAGTTTGGATACCTATAAATACAAGTTTTCTCATTGTACCCAAACAAGCTTTTGTGTAAGGTTATTCTACAATAATGACTTAAAGAAGCCATCAAAATAATGTTATAATGCCAATTTTATATCAAGAAGATTCAAACCAAGACAATAAAATCAAAACAAAGCCACATCTCCTTATTAAATTTATATCAAGATGTAAAATGGATTGATAAATGTATATAATGACATAAACCAAGCAATAATATCTTATATGCCAACAAGTGAACACTAATTTTGACAAAGGAGCTAATATTGTTGTATGCTTTTATCTCTTATTTGTAGTTTTGCTCATTGTGTTAAGTTCACCATAGTACTTAGGAAAGTGTGGTTTAGTTTAATTTTATTTTTATACTTGAATTATCATTTGATTCACTAACAAGGAATTAATGACATTTGTTTCTCTTTAAATTCTTAAATTTATAGGGATTCTTTTTTGAGACCAAGGGTATGACAAAATAATCATGATCAGGGAAGGGGGAATAAAAGAATAAGGAATGGGTGGGCTAACTGAATCAAAATTCCCCATGTACGTGGATGTTGCCTACATATTCCTATGTATGTAAGGCCAAATGTACTTCTCCTAGGGATTGAGAAAGAATAAGAGTGATGAAAAGTTAAGAAGATAAATTATAGAATAAAAATAGGAAAGGGGAATCATAAAATAGTGAGAGCATACAAGGAATAAGCTTGCCATTATAATAAGATACATGTTAATAAAATTTCAAGATCATGTGATAAGGGATGGCTGATCTAACCTTAGAACATTGAATGCTACCTACATAGTCAAATTGGACCTCAAGTCATTGTACTTCAGTAAAACATTACACATAAAAATTGATAAGTATGATCAAGATAAAAAAGATGTGTTTGAGATAAAATGGTTAAACATGAAAAATAGTGAGAGCATGAAATTTAAATTTCAAAATTGTGAGCATAATATTAAATCATAAAATGGTGAGAGTATATAAATTTTAATGTTTAGGAATGTTTGAAAAAATACACCCATAAAGGATCATTAGCAAAGGGAAAACCATGTTCGATCACCAAGATGGGATTGAATATAAAATCATAGGATTAGAATTATCACATTAGATAATAATGGATGATATAAAAATAATGAATCTCTAAGTACCATGCTATATGGGAACCAAATTTATAGTCATTAAAATGTTGCTAAGAGGATATGCCAAGAAAATTTTCAAAATAGAGCTCATACCAACTTCCTTTTTCTTATTAAGAACAAGATGAGAAAGAAAATTTTGACCAGGGTAGGATGAACCAAAATATGGTTTGAGACAAGGTAAAATGGTCAATATGATGTGAATGGAACAAATTTCAATGCAGACAAGGATTTTCCCAAGTGTTAGGTACTTTTAGACAACAAATTATTTACACATGACACAAGAAACCTGGTTTTCATCATGTTACTTGCCCAAAGTACCAAAAACATGGTGTTCATCATGTTACTTGCCCATGGTGCCATAAACATGGTTTTCACCATTAGACAAATTATTTATATCTATTTTTATTTTTTTATTTTATTTAGTTTTGTCACATCAATGCAATGAAATATTATGAGTGAACAATGTTGAATGTTTGATCTCTAACCCATACTGATTCTGAATAGCTTCTCTACAATAATCATATTTTTGATGTAGACTATATTTGTGTTGTTGTGATATTCATTTTCCATTGATTATAGTTCCTCCAAAATTCAAAACAAGGTGGCTTCATAGTCTATTTGGAAAAAAATGATGATAGGGAGTGTACAAATGGATAGGCATTATATAAATGATCTTATTGGATAATGGAATATAGGCATTGAATGAATAATGGGATCACCATGGAATGTATAGTGTTTGAAGGACAAATGAATATTGGGATTTTTATTCACACAAATTATTGTTGATTTTAAATTGACTTATTTTTAATTGTGGTGAGGCTTATATTGACTTCAATAATGTCTTCATCAAGAAATGAACTAATTAGGTCAGTTATTAACACCTCAAAGAGGTTTTCACCAATAAGATCTTCTTGATTGTTTTTATTTAAAACCTTTAATAAGGTTTCACTAAGGGACATCGGTAATTTATTTTTATTGTCCTATAACACCTTGAGTAAGGTATCATTAAAAGATTCTAATTCTTTATTGTAATTATCATCTATCACCTCAAATAAGGTTTCACTAGGAGATTTTGAGTTTATACTTTGATTGTACCATAACACCTCAAACAAGGTTTCACTAGGAGATTTTTTCTACTTGAATATTATCTTGGATACCCATAAATTATACCATTGAAATTTCACCATGAAATGAATTCAATAATGTGTGATTATATTAGTCCCAATCGATGGTTATGGATGTATGGATGTCAATATACTGACTACGTTGGTTAATGTGAAGGGTATGTGTAATGGTAATACCAATTGAAGGATAAATGAAATCATAATCGTCATAAAATATACTAGGAGTAATTTCATTAATGTTGAAGGAAATGTTCTCAACAATCATGGAAGTATCACAAATATTTTCAAGTTGATCTATAAACAACATGCAATTGATGTTATAACAACTACTAAGGTATGTTGATTATGAAGTTTAAGTAGACTCAAGTGGATATGATAGAAGTGTATAAATAATTTTATGATACACACCAATGTATTTTAATTTCAAATTTGTTTGTAACTCAAGGGGATTTTAACCCAATGTTCATTCTCATTCTTACACTAAATTGGTATTAGTTATAGAATAAAACCCAATTCTAACATTGGTTTTTGAAGGAAACCTAATCCTAAGGTTGATGTTGATAAAAATGTTGGCTCTAAAGGGGATTCTACTTTGACATGTCGACAAAAATGGCCTATTGAATTACATTATTCACAATTACTATGTTCACCTTTCACTTGGAAATGAATGATTTAAGGTGAAGGATTTTTATAAAATGGGGAATGATTGGTAATGGATGGAAGATAGACTACTAGTTAATAATGTGTTATTCAAATATGGTCTCATTGAATAAGGGTTCATAAAATATAGGTGAATGGTCATAAAAAGTCTCTTCAAAGCAATGATCATCAAAGATACGAGGATGGTCAAAGGTTGACTCATCAAATATAGGTGATTAAAAAATAATTTTAGAAATGGGTGATTTGTCTTAATATTGAATTAAAAGTGAATGAATATGATTTTTATCAAGAAATTGATTTTCACATATCCCTCGTGAGTGATTCTTAGACTCAGATATAATTAGATCTTCAGTAGATGATGGATCTTGGAGGGGAAATAATAAGACACAATTGGATAGTTAACATTTTATGGTTCCAAGATTGAAGTAGGTGCTTGATAAGTGGATAAAGTGTCAAATGTAAAGGTGAGACTTGAAAATGTTTGGACAAACAAAAGGACTATAATATCTTGATTGATAAATGGGCCTAAACTTAGTGGTTACCATGAATGTTGTGCCTTAAAATCTAGATAGTCATTAGATAAAGGGTCCAAAATAGGTTCCCCTATGCTAGTATGATTACTCCTACTTAGGATAGAATCTAGGTTTACTAGATCAAACTATATACGTAGTTAAACACTTATTTATAATAGTCATAAAATGAACTCATCCTTGTTTCCAAACATGTATCATTCTTAATATAGTGTGAATGTCATATAATTGAATGAAAAGGTAATATAATACTAATTAAAGGATGTAGCCAAGCAAGGATACATGTAATGGGAATGATTAGATAAGAATTGGACCTAAATAGGGAAAATTTGACTTGATTAAAATGAAATTGGACCTAAACAAGGTTGAATTGATTAGAATCAATTTTATTTAGATTAATTACAAGTAGAGAAAACTTGATTAGATGTGGTTTATGCTCACATTGGACTTTTATTTTAAATTATATTCAAACGAGAGAAAGGATGGATTTCATGAATTTTTCATTCCCAATTGATAACTATAATAAATTTAATGGAAAGATAAAGATATGACTTTGTATGATTTGGATTAGTGGACCTTAATAAAATTTAACCTAATTTCAGTGCAAATTTGCTTAGGCCAATGTTCATTAGGTTTGGACTTGGTTTGAAAAATATAATTAAGTTTTTGACTTGAATGGAATTGACATTAGAATAGAGTTAACTTTAAATAAATTTATTTTGAATAGAGTTGAAAATATTAGATTGAATAGTTGAGAAAATTTCAAATAGATTTGGAAATTTGGTTTTAAATTAGAATTTGGAATAGATTAGAGTGGGTCCAAATTCATATGGATATCATAATGGTACAATTTCATACTAGAGAGGTATGAAATATATAAATTTAAAAAAGATGTAGAATAGAACAATTTTAACTTAGAACACAGATAGAGTAACACATATTTTTGAATGTTTATGTAGATTATGACAAGTTTTTCACACCACAACCTATCAATCAAACACTCAATATGATGACCCTGCTTTAGTGACTGATGTGGGATTAATCCAATTCATCAAGTCTCTTGATATACTTGCCTTGAGAGAAGGTTAAAAGTTTTAGATTATTTAGATCAATTATTTTAGTTATTAGTGGTGTTTTAATCCCACCCTTCTCTCAAAAGGTTTGTACATAAAAGATATGTTCAGGTGTAATTAATTTTACAACCCTACTTTGATGAATGTTTTTTGGCTAAAAGGTCTTAATATAAAGTGTTTGTGGTCTTTCTAGTTGGTACCAATATACCTTATAGTACATGAGCATAAAAAATATCGATAAATTAGATGTAAATATTTAATGATATATTCACCAAAGGGTATAGTCCACTTACAACCACTTCAATCATAAGGATCTGAGTGAAGTGTTACTAGTTTAAACATGCTTTAAGGGACAATTCATATACCACTAGTGTGAAATCAATTGGTATACCCCATTAATTAAAATGGATGGTAAAAATGTTGGGTAATTACATCCCAGTCATTTCTACCTAATAATTTGCTATAAGGAAACATGCTAATTTCATAGACAAAATAAAAATGAAAGGTATTATCATTTCGATTCACAATATCCCACAAAGGGAAAACCAAGAACATTGTAGGAAAATATGTCAATATAAAAAAAAATGATTACCTTCATGTTTAAGCATTGAGTGGGTAATTATGATAGTGATGGTAGAGGACAATGAGGAAATTGATGGTAGAAGAATAATAAGACTCCCAATTTTTTTAATTTGAGATTAGGCATGAAAAATAGACTAGGGTTTGTGGCATGGAGGAGGACACATGGTAAGGTCTAAATGACTCACAAGATGGAAATAACATCATCTAGAATATTTTAGGGACCTTATCCCCTCATCTCTTTAGTAGATTCTACCCACCATTCATGATATTTTAGCTATAGAACATATGGGTAAATTAGATCAGACTCAAAGAACACCTCTCATTATTGAACTAGTGTGATGCAAACCTTTAGAGTCTCTCCCTAGAAAAATCCCTTTATTCTTAGAAAAAATAGTAGAAATAACCCTAGGTTATGGAAGTGAAGGTACTCTAAAATAGGTATAATACACCCTACTCTAAAAAAGGTAGAAGATGCCCTAACTTGGGGAAGTGGAGCTTTTCAAAAAAGGATAAAATCCCCCCAAAAGGAAATAGGTTAGTGTTCTATGATCTCCTGATATCAAGGCTCAAAACATGAATAATAAATTTTTAATTAGGATAAAACAAAAAAAAGTTAAAAAAAATACAAATGTCATGGATAGACCCAAGCATTCTAGTAGGACTCTGACACATCTAGTCAAGAAGAAGGAAACAACTAGTGGAATAGCCAAGGGTTGTTAAACAACCCATAAAACCCACTTCACTAGATTAAAATAATGAAACTTATTTCTTGGAATGTAAGGGGGTTAGAAAACCCCAAAAAATATAATTTAATTAAGAATATGATAAAAAGGAATGAACCTCAATTTATTATCTTGTAAGAAACTAAAATGTCAGAAGATATGTTTGAGAAGTGTATCAATAAAATATGGAGTAGGTCTGACCACATAATTTTAAGCTCTAAATGGTCCTTAGGTATAATTACAACACTATGAAACTTCCAAGAACTAGAAGGAGAACTACTTATCAAGAAAAACAACCATTTGGTGATTATTTTTTGAAATAAAACATCCAAGGAAGAATGGTTTTTTTAAAAATATATGACCTGATTTTAGAATAAGAATGAGAAAAATTTGGGAGGACCTTTTGACATTTAAAAAACTCAAAAATCATTGGAAATGGTTAGTGGTTGGATATTTCAACTCCTCCTTGACCCCACTAGGAAAAAAGGATAGATTGAATTCTTTTTTGAAAGCATGGTAGAACTTAATGATTTCATCTTAGAGTTAATCATGGTGGATGTGAAGCTCAAATAAGACCCATTCAAATTTATTAAAAGGATAATATAAACATATCTTATTAACATAAGTCTTGATATATTTGTGGTGTCTTTAAATTGGGATCTTCAATATTCCAACTCAATGTTTTCTCATCCTAGAATTGGTTCATACCATAAACCTATCACATTTGAAGGAGAAATGGTTAAAAAAATAAAAACATATCCTCTTTAGGTTTAAAAACATGTGGATTCATCACCCCAATATATATGAATCTATAAAGTCTTAGTGGCAAGAACCTTTATCAGGAAGAGATATGTATATCTTAGTCAAGAAACATGATCATTTGAAGACTCAATTTAAAATATGGAACAAAGAGGTATTTGATAACATTTTCACTTAAAATAAATATATAGAGGATGAGATTCAAAAACTTTAAGGGTATTTTTTAATTCATGGGTGTAATTAATACTATTACACAAAGGAAAATGAATTACTTAGTAGTTACCATAATCTATAAGCAAAATAAGAAGACTTATAGAAACAAAAATCTATATTCTTGTGGCTGAAGGAAGGGGATATAAACACAAATTTCTTCCACAAATAGGATTATAAAAATAGGAACACAAATATAATCTATGATATTCTACTATATAATGGAAGGAAATACAAATACCCCAAACATATTAATCCCCAAATCATATCTTACCTCAACAATTTGTTAAATGAAAATGACTCGCTTGAGGCTAATATAGAATTAAAAAACTCTTGCACAACATCCCAATATTATTAACACAAGATTTTAATGTATACATAATAAATCCTCTATAAATTTATGATAACAAAGTGGTGGTGTTCTCAATGGAAGGAGGTAAGGCCCTAGGTTTAGATTGTTTCCCTCCTGTTTTTTGCAAACATTTTGGGATATAATATACTTGGAGGTAGAAGCATCAAATTTTTAATTTTTTATATCTGGTATTATCATAAAAGAGATGAATAATACATTCTTGGTTATTATCCCCCCAAAAACATGAGAGAATAAACTTAAACATTTCAGACCTATAAGTCTATGCACTACGTCTTACAAGATCTATTATTTGACTCTAGTTAGAAGGATCCAACCCATCCTTCAGAGAATCATTAAAGATCACCATGGATATTTTGTATTGAGGAGAGAAATAGTGGATGCAATAATCACTATTAATGAGGCTATTCACTCTACTCATACATCTAATAAACAGGGTATATTCATTAAGCTTGATGTGAACAAGGCCTATGATAAAGTCTCCTAGATACTATTGGATAAAAATATTTAAAAAAGGGTTTCAATTATTCCTTTAAAAACATTATTCATATCTACATCTCCACTCCTAAATATTTTTTTTTGGTTAATGGTGTCCATAATGGTTACTTTTATACTACTAGAGGACTAAAACAAGGTGATCCCTTATCACCCTACCCTTTTATCCTCCTTACTAACATGTTGGGTTGGTATATTCAAGATGCCAAAAAAAAGGAATCATCATAGGGATCATAGTGACCCAAAAAATTAGATTATTTCCTCATGAGAAATTTTTTGATGACACTTTCTATTTTGGGGAGGAATTACTTGCTAAATATAGAACTTTCAAAATAATTCTTATTAATTACAAGAAATTATCAAACTAGTGCATTAGTTTCTCTAAAAGTTCAATTTTCTTCTTAAACATGCATGTGGGCCTTAAACATAATTTTTCCTCTATTATTATATGCAAGATAATTAAATTTACCTCCACACACTTGGAGATACGCCTTTTTACAGTAAAACTAATGGTTAAATATTGAATTTCCCTTGTTGATAAAATTCAAAAGAAATTAGTAGGATGGAAATACCATCTACTAACACAAGAAATCAAGCTAAAAATTATTAAAATTTCAATCCAAATAATCTAAACCTATTTCATGTCCATATTCAAGTTTTTGATAAAAATAGCTAACAAAATTGAACAAATCTAGTTCAAATTATTATGGAAAAGATTAGAGGAAAAAATTAGATTCTTGTTGGTATAATTGGATAAGGCATGCCTCCATAAGTCTAATAGTAGATTGGGTCTCTAAATGATAAAAAATATGAAAAAATACCTTGTTGTAAAACTAGGATGGAAAATCCTAAATGAAGTTAAAAATGGACCCACATCATTAAGGCCAAATATTTAGAAGGAAGTAATGAGGATAGTTTCATTTGGGAGGAAGGCCCAATCAAAGGGTCAATTTTATGAAAGGCCATCTCTTGTGGTAAAATAATTATTCATAAAGGATGTAGATGACATATTGGTAATGGGGAAATAGTGAAATTTTGGGATGACCATTAGATTTATCAAATCCCTATAGGGAATCAAGACTCCTAGAATAATCTCTTCCCAAAATTCAAAGCCTCTAGGGGTTCTAGATTTAAAGATAATTGGTCATTAGATAATGTGATTCATTAGTGGAACCCACTAAAATTATAATATCTTACTCATGAGGAATCTTAGGCTCTACTCAAGTTAGATCTACAACTTCATCACTTCCACATTCCTTGTCTTACTAAGGAGGATATTCTAATGTAGCCAACTTAAGATAGTGGATCATTCTCAATGAAATCAAGATATCTATTTGGTCTATCCCTTAAATAGGAATGGGATATTTGTTATCTTATTTTAATGAATCATCTCACACCCAAGTTTAATATCTTTTTCTGGCTAGAGGCTTGGAACATGATCCATACCACCAATAATTTGGTTAGGTAGGGAATGACCATTCCCAACTATTTCCCTCTATCAATATTTAGAAGAGTTTGATAGCCATATTTAATTGGAGTGTTTTTTATTTATTCTATCTTATATATCTTGTTTTATTGATTCTTAGTTTCTTTGGTTTGTCCCAACTCTTTGCAAGACCTAATTCTTTAATGAAAAACACCTTGGGGTCTTCCTTCCCTATTTTTTGTGGTAACACATTTGACCAAAATTTATTTGAGCTAGTTGGAAGGTGAAAAATGAATGCATCTTTGACACTATTATTTATTCCATTAGCTCTACCTTCTATCATTTGTGCTCATCAATCTCAGATAATTAGAGCGCATTTCTTCTAAAGGATAAGGCTAATTGCTCCCTTATTTAGTATTCTATTCTACTCATTTGTAACTTCTCCTAGGTCATGTAAACATACAAGCCTTTGGATATAATATTCTCTACCAAGTGGTCATGGCTCTCAACTAGGTGTATGAAACTCAATTTTTATGGATCCTCAAAATTCAACCCTAACAATGTAGGGAGGGAAGTGTTATCAAGGACCAAGATGGGAAAATGGTTACCACCTACATGGGCCTTTTGGGATGCTAAGCATGAAATATATTGAGATGGGGGTGAATCAGTATATTATATATCTTATATTTAAAATTATTTCTTTTCTTTAACCACTCAATCATACATTCAAGATATGCAATAAAACTGAAATAATAATTTGCACCACACGAGAGAGAGAGAGAGAGAGAGAGAGAGAGAGAGAGAGAGAGAGAGAGAGAGAGAGAGAGAGAGAGAGAGAGAGAGAGAGAGAGAGAGAGAGAGAGAGAGAGCAAATTTTTATGTGGAAACCCAAAGTGTGAAAAGCCATGGAGAACAATCTTAGGTATATGAATGAACACCAAATCAAAATACAAAGTTTACAAGCACCAACTTGTAAAAGTACCAACCCCTTTCCCAAGCATCAACATATCAGCTATTTGTGAGTACCAACCCATAGGAGCACCAACCCCTTACAAAATTTGTGAGCACCAACCCATAGGAGCACCAACCCTTCTTGTGTATAAAACATAACTATCTTTAAATGTTACTTACTCAAAAAATGATAAAAATCTAAAATATCTCCTAATTTTCTCTCTTTAAAAACAAATACAAACCATGCAATTTCTTTCATAAAACAAATGGCTTCTCAAGCCTTTATTTATAGCTTTCCAAATGACCTTTGGCATTCACCCTTTGTGACCCTTAAATACTCATGGAAAATGGTGCTAAAATTACATGACCCTTCATATCCTTGCATTTGAAAAGTCATATGGTGACCCTTTATAAGCAAAAGCATCCTTTCCTCTTTTGTCTTTATCTTATTGACTTTTCATATTCCTCAAAGTGTCCTTTCATGTAAAAATGTTCCATAGCTCTTTTGTCTTCACATGGTGACTCTTGGAATTCCTCAAGGTGACTCTTCATTAGAAAATGCATCCCATTCCTCTTTCACCCTTTACCTTATGACTCTTTGACTTCTCCATGGGCCCTCTTTTGACTTATTGAAACCAAAAATATATTGATTAATATTAAATAAATAATAACACACATTAGCCAAGATATGAATATTAAAAATACCATTAAATGAAATGGGGCCTTAATCACCAATAATGCTAGACCTTTGACATCAATGACAATACCTCTAAAAATCTTCCCCTTTGTCATTGATGGAAACCTCAAAATGGAACTACCACATCCTAAAACTTGCACATACTACCATCTAAAAACATATAGTAACTCCTCCTTACTGTAGCAATTTGTATCTATTCTCTATACCTATATTTTAACCTATTATTGTACCTATTATTCTCCCCCTTTGACATCAATGGCAAAGGGCCTACCTGGAGCTAACACTTAGATCCCCCTCAACTGATACTAAACCTCAATGGAAATAAGTAAAAGAAACTACTCCCAACTTCTCTCATAGATACTCAAATGTGTCTTTTGGTAGTGCCTTTGTGAAAATATCTACAATCTACTTTGTAGTATTGATATATTCCATCTTATCCTATTGATCTACAACCTGCTCTCTCAAGAAGTGATATCTAATGGGAATATGTTTTGTTCTTGAATGCATCACTGGATTCTTCAAAATATCTATAGCACTTATGTTATCACAAAAAATAGAAATAGGTTCATCATAATTTACCTTGATATATTCCAAATTTTGAGTCATCTAAAGCACTTGAGTACAACATAATAATACTACAATATATTCTACTTCGATCATAGAAAGTGATACTAAATTTTGCTTCTTGCTTAGACATGATACTAAGCTATCACCAAGGAAGAAAGGTCCTCCAATTATACTATTTTTGTCACCCAAGCACCCTACCCAATCTGAATCTATATAAGCAGCCAAAGTGAAATCTCTACCTGTGGGATACCATAATCCATAATCTAATGTCCCCTTAATATATCTAAATATTCTATTCACCAACTGAACATGACTATCTTCTAGAGATGACTGATATCTTGCAACCATACCTACTACATGCATGATGTCTGGCCTTGATGCTGTCAAATATAAAAGACTACCAATCATATATCTATACAAAGATTGATCTATAATAGGTGAATCTTCATCCTTTCTCACCTTATTTCCTATACACATTGGTGTGCCAATTGGTGCACAATCCTCAAAACCAAATTTCTTCAACATTTTCTTAGCATATTTACTTTGAGATATGAAAATTCCTTTATTTGACTAAAATATTTGCAATCCTAAGAAAAAATCTCCAAGCATAAACATCTCAAATTCTTTTTACATTCTATCAGAATTTTTTTTGGTCATCTTTTCAATATTTCCTCCAAAAATGATATCATCAACATATACCACAAAAATCAATTGATGCTCACCTTCTATTTTGATTTAGAGATTAATATCAACAAATCATCTCTTGAAACCTTGATCTTGTATGTACTTATCAAGTCTTGCATACCAAGCTCTGGGAGCTTATTTCAATCCATGAAATGCTTTCTTCAATATGCATACATGGTTACTAATATTTGAGAGAATAAATCCCTTAGGCTACTCAATGTAGACCTCTTCTTCAAGATTCCCATTTAGGAAGGAAGATTTGACATCCATCTAAAACACTTCAAAAAATTTAAACATTGCATATGCAAGAAACATTCTAATAGCCTCTAACCTTGCCACTAATGCAAAATTTTCTTCAAAATCTATTCCCTCAATCTGAACATATCCTTTACAAACTTCTCTTGCTTTATTTTTTGTCACTTCTCCATTTTCATTCAACTTATTTCTATAAACCCATTTTGTTCCTATCACATTGTGATCTTTTTGTCTAGGCACTAATTCCCAAGTATCATTCTTTTCTATTTGATTTAATTATTCATCTATAGCCTTAACCCAATGCTTATCATGTCTAGCTTCTGAAAAAGTTTTAAGCTAAATTTTGGATAACAAAGAGAAGTTAACTTTCTCAGATTCACTTACCATCATTCTTCTATTGTGAATTCCTTCATTTATGTCCCTGATGATGTCAATTTCATTACGATTTCTCTAAACATATTTGGATGGAGTTTTGGTGCCCTTTTTCTCCTTCTCCTCATCTTCATTTGATTCTTCAAAACCTTCTTCAATGATTTTAGGAATGTCTATTAGATCACTGATTCTTTGTGTTCCATCTTCTTCTATCCTGACACTTGCACTTTCAACAATTTTCTTGGTTATCTTTTTATAACATTTATAAGCTTTAATTTTGCAAGAATAACCAATAAATATACCTTCATCTACTCTAGATTCAAACTTACCAATTTTTTCATTGGTTCTTTTTATGAAGCATCTATTGCCAAAAAATCTAAAATAATCAACTATTACTAGTTTATCTTTCCATATCTCATAAGGAGTCTTATCACTATTGACTCTCAATAATGCTCTATTCTTAATATGCACTGCTATAAAAATTGCCTCTCTCTAATATTTATCTGCTATCCTAGATTCATTTAGCATTTTCCTTTCCATCTCTTAAATTGTTCTATTATTTCATTTAACTACTCCAGTTTGTTGTGGATTTTTGGCTACTGAATAGTGTCTCTTTATTCCATGATCTTCAAAAAACTCAATAAATTGATCTGACATGAATTCTCCTCCTTGATCAGATCTTAGACACTTAATCTTCAAATGGGTTTCATTCTCAACTAATGCTTTGAAAGATTTAAAATATTTAAAAGCTTTTTATTTTTTCTTTAAAAATATTACCCAAGTCATACGTGAAAAATCATTAATAAGCAACATGAAATATTTCACTTTGAGTACTTTTAGTCCTCATAGGTCAACATAGGTCAGTGTGAATAATCTCTAGCATCTGAGTGGTTGAGTACTCTTTTGTTTTGAACCACTATCTAGCCTACTTCCCATGCTGACAAGGTTCATAAAGCGTGTTGGATGGCTTTGTAATCTTTGGAAGATTTCTAACTACTTACTTTTTGTTGATGTTGACAAGATTGTCAAAATTTATGTGGCCCATTCTCCTATGATAGAGCCAATTTTCTTCAATCTGAATCAAATAACACCTTTGACCTTTGATGTCTGATAGCATATACAAGTTATTCCCTATTCTTTGAGCATCTGCAACAAATACATCTAAATCTTTTCTTATAATTTCACAACCTTATACATAAAAATTTAGTGTGTACCCCTGATCACACATTTGACTTACACTCAAAAGATTATGCTTAAGACCTTTTACATATAAAACATTTTCAATTTTAGTTCTACCATTATCCAAACTTAGTGTACCTTTTCTAGCAATTCTAGCAATAGTATTGTCCCCAAATTTCACTGTGCCACCATTGATCTTCTTTAAGGTTATGAACTTGCTCTTATATCCTATCATGTGCCTCAAACATGAAATACCAATAAACCATGTGTTTTCTTCATTTATTTCATGCAAAGTTATCCGCACTAACATAGATTTTTTAGGTTGTTTCTTTTTCCAAGAACCTATCTAAACTTTCCTCTTACTGAATGGAGCCTTAAAACTTGGGTCCTTCTTGAGTGGATCAAACACGCTTCTATAGTACTGGGCTATGTGTTTGAAGTTATTGTATTTGTAACATGTTATGGCCTCTTCATGAAATCTCGATAGAGGAGTAAAAGAGTTGTGGCTTCTACTTGATTCTTCATGACTTTCCTTCTTATTTCTAAAATTGTTAGCTCTTTTTTGACGTTCTAATTTCTTATGACCATATCCATTACAATAAAAATAGTAACCATAAAAATAAGACTTATTTATGTATCTCTAACTTGATCTTTGTTTGAGATGTCCTTTGTATTCTTAACTTCTTCCCTTTTTATTTTTTCTTTTGTAAGAGCTTTAACATAGCTCTTTCCTCTTTCCTTATCTATGAAAGTAGTTACCTCCTCTTTCTCTTTTTCAAATCCAATACCTATCTTATCTGACATTGATCTTTGATTTTCTAATAGCTTATTCAACATATTAGTTTTATTCTCAAATTTTGAATCATTGGCTACTCTATCATTGATTACTTTATTTGTTTTATAAAGATCTACTTTTAAATAATAAATTTCAATAACATACCTTTCACATTCTTTACTTACTATTTTCAACTATGCCATTAGATCTTCTTCATTCTTATTGGCTTCTTCAAAGTGTTCTTGTAGATATTTAATTATTTCCTTTGACTCCTTTTCATTTTTCTTGATTTGGAGCTTTAATCTTTGATTCTTATTTTCAAGACCTTTTAACTCTTCTAAGACACAAATGAGTTCTCCTTCCAGATTCACTTCAGCTTCATTCTATTTTTCTTCTTGATCATCTATACTTTTGCTTGTAGAGGCATCTTCATGTTTGGACATGAATAGAATGTCTTCTTCTTCTGAGTCATGGACTCCACTATCTTCAGCTCAGCTAGGATCTTTAGAATACAAACTCTTCTTCTCGAATCCCTTCTTGAATTTGCCTTTGAAATTCTTCTTGTATGTAGACTTTCCTTCTTCATTATCATCATTACCCTTATTTGGGCATTTAGATATAAAATGTCCAATATTTCCACAATTAAAGTATTTAAAAGGTAATTTTCCTTTTTATATACCTATGGCCTTCTTCGGCTTGCAAATGAAGAGAGCTCTATTGCCATCTTCATCATCCCTAAAACTATCACTTGATTTTTAAATCTTAGCCTTCTCTTTCTTTGATGTCTTGAAATCCACTTCTCTCTTTGAGGGTTTATCTTATTCATTCAGCATCTCATATGTTGTAAGAATACCATGAAACTCATCCATCTTTAGTTTGGCTAAATTATTCATCTCTTCAATTGCTAAAACTTTTGCATCATATCTCAATGGTAGAGATCTCAAAACCTTTTGAACCATAGTCGACTCTTCTAAATTTTCTCCAAGACCTTGAATTTGATTAACTATTTGATCATATTGTAATAGATAACTTTGTATATTTTCTTCTTCTTCCATCTTTAAACTCTCAAACTATCTTCTAAAAGTTTGAAGCTTAGCTTGCTGAACCTTTCCATCACCTTTGTAAATATTCTCAAGTTATACCCAAGTTTCATGAGCAGACTTACATTGCATAACTTAATAAATTTTGATTCACATAAACCACATAAAATAGCATTTAAATATTTAACATTATTTTCACTTGCCTTCTTTTTTGCTAGAGTAGTTCCAAGTGTTTGTGGCTCTTCATATTCTTCTACCAATGCTTGCCATATGTAGAATCTAAGGGCCATCAAATAATTTTTCATCCTTATTCTCTAAAAAACATAATTCATTCCATAGAACAAAGGTGCCTTATTTGTAGAAAATCCTTCATGTGATCTAGCCATCATGCTTTCCTAATCTTCCTTCAAGCTATAAAACTTTTTCAAAAGGAACCTACTTTGATACCAATTGTTAAGCATGAAATATATTGAGAGGGGGGTGAATCAGTATATTATATATCATATATTTAAACTGATTTCTTTTCTTTAACCACTTAATCATACATTCAAGATATAAAATAAAATTGAAATCATAATTTGTACCACACAAGAGAGAGAGAGAGAGAGAGAGAGAGAGAGAGAGAGAGAGAGAGAGAGAGAGAGAGAGTATATTTTTACGTGGAAACCCAAAGTGGGAAAAACCATAGAGAACAATATCAATTATATGAATGAGTACCAACTCATAATACAAAGTTTTCAAGTAGCAACTTGTAGGAGCACCAACCCCTTTGCCGAGCACCAACATAGTAACTATTTGTGTGCACCAACCCATAGGAGCACTGACCCCTTCCAAAATTCATGAGCACCAACCCACAAGAGTACCAACCCCTCTTGTGTATAGAACACAACTATCTCTCAATGTTGCTTACTTAACAAATGATAGAAATATACAATATCTCCTACTTTTCTCTCTTCAAAAACAAATATAAACCATGCACTCTCTTTCATATACCAAATGGATTCTCAAGCCTTTATTTATAGCTTTCCAAATGACCTTTGGCATTCACCCTTTGTGACACTTCAATCCTCATGAAAAATGGTGAAAAACTTGCGTGACCTTTTGTATCCTTGCATTTGAAGAGTCATATGGTGACCCTTCATAATCAAAAGAATCCTTTCCTATTTTGTCTTTATCTTGGTGACTTTTCATATTCCTCAAAATGTCCCTTCATGGAAAAATTCACCATACCTCTTTTGTCTTCACATGGTGACTCTTGGAATTCCTCAAGGTGACTCTTCATGAGAAAATGCATCCCATTCCTCTTTCATATTTTACCCTGTGACTCTTGGAATTCTCCATGGGCCCTCTTTTGACTTATATGAAACCAAAAATATATTCATTAATGTTAAATAAATATTAACACACATTAGCCAAGATATGAATATTAAAAACACTATTAAATGCAATGAGGCCTTTATCACTAATAATGCTAGACCTTTGACATCAATGAAAATATTTACATGGGAAACCCAAAAAATATGTATATGAATCTATGGATACCCTTTAGGGAATTATAATTGATTCTCATTCTTTCATTCCTAAATTGGTCATCAAGGGAGACTCACTCAACATCCTTAATGATTTATTAGATAAAATCACTGCCTCCCATATAATTAAGTCCATTGTTTATGATGTTAAATTTTTAATCTCCACCTTTTTTGAGATATCCATAATTCATGTTCTCTTTGAAGGTGATTCCATAGCTAATTATCTAACTAACTATGGGTTTGGAGTTGATAGGATAGTCACATGGGAAGGAGATAACAATATCCCAGCTCAAATTTAAAACATTATAAATAATGATTATGTGGATCAATCATAATTTTTGATGAGATGATCACATGTAAGAAAATTAATCTTGGTAATGAGGATTTCCTCCTCTCTATAGTATAATCATTGGATTATAATTGACCACAACCTCAACATTGATAAGAACAATTATCTTAAACAATCTCAATAGTTGAAAGTTGAGATCAGAATTGCTACTAAAACTAATCAAAAAGGGAAAGAACATAATCCTAAAATAAATGGATGGAAATAGATACTTATTAAAACCTATTTCATGTACTGAAGTCTAAGGGATTAAAAAAAATTGGCAAAATTTTAGTAAAGGTGGTCTCTTAGAATTCATGTAGAGAATTAAGGGCCAGGATAAGGAATTTTCAAAGATTTTCATGATTGCATGGAATAAATGCACTATAAGGATGATTGTCTTAAATAAAGTGGTTTTTGAACAAATTATTGAGGAAGTGACTATAATTTCTTGTGATGGGGTGAAGCCCTTCAAGAGTAAGAGTCAAAAACTTGAGTTGATGTAAATTTTCTTTTGAATAGATGTAGTGTTGAAGACAAAGAAGAAGGTTTTCCCATAGTAGGACCTCATTTGATGTTGGAAAAATATATGCCTATAGATAATGAAATATAATACCTTTGAAATTAATAACACCTTGATTTTTTACCACCATTTCTTGATTCTCAATCACTTTTGTGGTTATAAGATACCTTTTACCATTTTATCTCTTAAGATCCTTAGAATGCATGACCCTGGTCTTTCAAATTAGTTATAAGAATGAAATCATACACCATGGGATTATTATTATACTTGTTTAATATGGTGAATCCATATGTGGTAATCCCATCCCCCTAGTTGAAGATACCTTGGTTATAGACCCTTCTGACAACTAATCCAATCTTCTAGAGAAAGAGGAAGGGTCCCTTGCTCTCATCTTCCCCCAACCCTTTCCCCCATTTTCAATTTTGATAATTTACATTTAGAATTCCCAACTATCATTTCCCCTATCTCTATAAGCAAAAATCCTATAATAATTTCCATATCCTAGAAAAAAGATGATAGATATAGGAGCACAAAAACTTGTATCCTATTGAACATAGAAAGAGACCACAATAAGAAACTCATGGTTTTCTTGGAAAACTTAGAAGGTATAGGGGGGGACATGAAATATCTCATAAATATTATAATGAACTAAAATCCAAAATAGTTAATCTTAAGAAGGAACTAGACAAAGGTAAGGAAAATAAATCCCTTTACTAGAGAAAGACATCACTACCGAGGCAAAATAGGAGGTTAATGAATAAATATTGCCTACTCTAAAAGTCAAAATGACCATCAAAATTTCTCATAAGAAGTCCAAAAAACCCCCTATAAGAACCACACAAATTTACATAGCGCAGTATTAATCATGAATTATTGTTGGAGAAGAGTAAGGAGATAGAACAAGTTGCATCATAGGAGAAGTCTAGCTCAGAAGAGAATTCATTTTATGTTTAGAGTTTTATTTAATATATTTGTTTTACCTTCTTGGTATTTTTGCTTCAGTTGAGCTGAATTTATTTTTATTTTTGACATGTAGGGATTTCATTTTTTATTGTGGGTCTTACTCTATTAAACTTGTGGTTTTTAGATCCTTATAAAACCAACATATTTTACCATGTCTAATAAAAAATGAGTCACCCTAAAAAAGGGGAGAGAATATGTGTGAAGGAATCACATAAGACATATAATGTAATGCATAAACAAAGAATTTTAAGCAAGATTAATAGTAATAAATGTGTTTTTAGAGCACCAAATCAAAGAATGAATTCTTTTTAAGAAGAACTAAATTAAAAGATTTCATTTCATTTTACAGACACCAAAGAAAATGTGAAGTAACATATGTTTGAATAAATCACCACACCCTTTTGGTACTTGAAATAAAAAAAATGATTCTTTTTTTTGGAGGGCCTTTGGCATGCATAAATATATTAACAAAATGTTAAAAAAAGAAAAAAGAAAAAAAAAGAGATGAAATACAACATTCATTATTTTAATGACATCTTAAAAAATATAAAATAGATTTTTCATGAAATTTTAAATGTTTCTACTAGGAAAAATTTAAAAACACCAACAAAAATACATATTAATACATATTACATTTTAAAAGTTATGATCATTTTACCAGTCATTTTTTTGGGAAAAAATCAGAATTAAAAGGTGGTAGTCAGTAAATTGACCATAGCTCCTAAAATATACATAATTTTTTAATGAAAATTTAGATATTTTTTATAGAAATAATATTCAAACCCTTAAAATAATTTATATTTAAAAATATAATAGATCAAAATTTATGAACATTTTACTAGACATTTTGTAGTAAAAATAAGAATAAATTTATTTTAATTAGGAAATTGATTAAACGATTAGAAGAATTTATGGGGTGTGAGTTGTGTCTCATTGGTCATGCCATATGTATCATTAGAATATATATATATATATATATATATATATATATATATATATATATATATATATATATATATATATATATATATATATATATATATATATATATATATATATATATATATATATATATATATATATATATATATATATATATATATATATATATATATATATATATATATATATATATATATATATATATATATATATATATATATATATATATATATAATAATCATTGAATAAATGAGAATGATCACATTAAGTATTGATAATTAATAATCTACACCTAAGACCTCGTGATCATAAAAATATTAAGACAACAATGCTAAGATTAAACTAATACAATGTAAATATTCATTGGAAACCTCATATTTATGTCTAATTTGGATTAGATGTATCTTCAATCAATATTTATCAATTTTAATGTCCCAAATGGACCATATCTCCTTGAATATTTTTGAGAATTTTAGTTGATAAGCATGACCTTTGATGAACAAGTTAACATGATAAAACAATAGGGATTTTCTATGAATATTGAGCATTTGAAATAAAAAAAATTAGAGTTATGTTTATAAAAAATTAGGATTAATGAGGATGTTTTATATATATTCCAATATGAATGGTTTTAAATGAGTCCTCATCAATGTACATGGATCAACACATGGATCAATAATTTGATCCCTTCATTTTTCTCAATATAAAGGGTGAAGGATAGCTCTTGAAAAATTTAAATAATGATTAATATTATCCATTCATATTATTTTAAAGATGAAGGGGGGAGGATTATCCTAAAAATATCTTTGTGATAGTCATTGTGGGACATTCATCTTGTTTCTAAGATGATGGGTAGATAATCATTCCCAAGAAAGCACATGAATAATAAATGTAGGCCCTTAATCTTGTTTTCAAGATGAAAGGTTGAGAATGTTCCCCTGATATATATCAAAAAATTCATTATGGGCCCTTCATCTAATCTCCAAGAAGAAGGGTAGAGAATAATCCATCATATTAATTCATTAGTAATTAGTGAGCTTCCAAGAGAATATTCCATAAGATCTCAAGGTTTTTTCTTGAATGAAGATCACCTTTTGGAAAGAAAAGGAAAATGAAGAATTAATAATTAAAAATAAATTATAATTCCATTTTAATAGAATTATAATTAGATAAATGATTTGGAGAAAGGGAAATTAATTATATTAATTGATCATTGAAGGGGAATTAGTGAATTGATCATAGTAAGAGAATTGACTAGATAAAATGACTGAATTGATAATTAAATAGATATAATATGGTGAATTATCCCACCTAGATATTCCCCAAGGTGAATTCAAACATGTATATTATATGAATGGATGATTTCAGACCAAATTGTGCATAATTACTGGAAGTCATTCCATTTTTATATTTTCATATGAAAGTGATAAAAATGGAGTGTATACACATTTTAAAGTTTATCTTCATTAGTTTGAATCTATTTTTGATAATCACCTTTTGTATATGCTATAATGGTAAAATCCTCTTATTGAGGTTTTCTTTCTTGTTGTAATTACATATGGTGTATTTTTGGATCTCGATGAGAGTGGTTCATATTAATTTTGTATTACATTAATAATGCCTTCATTCCTATATTTTTGAATCTAATTTTTTAATGGATCACAATTATTTGTGTCATGCATTATGATTCTATAAGAACCACAATATGATTTTCCTTCTTAATGTGAGATACTTCCCATGCCTTGATGTCTAGTAGATGGTAATGTTATGATATTATGATTAAGTAATATTTGGAATATTTTCATTTGTTTAACATGAAAAATAATTACTTGTAATATAATTTGAGCCTTGGTATCTACCATCTCCACATATTTACTAAAATCTATTTCTCTAAGTTATGTTTGACTTCAGTTTCATTTGCTCATGGTATGAGATAGTATTGAAAATATTATTTGTATTTAGTATATACTAATGATATATCATTAGTTCCTTTTATTTTCCCCCAAATATTATCCGTAGATATGAATTTGTGATTTGTCATTTTTTGATGTATATGCATCATTTCAATATTTCCCAATTCTAATCAGTGTGAATAAAATATGAAATAAATATTCATATAAAGGATTGAATTTTAAGTTGTGTATTTAATCATTTTTCATATCTTCCATGTTGGTATCCTCATCATCATTGTCATCATAATATATGACTATGTCATCTTGGTATTCTAAATTCACCAATAACATAATATCAATAATATGTTCTAACTATCCTATATTAACTTGTGGTTCATGTTGTATAGTTGATTCACCCACTTCATATGTATGCATATGAGTTATTAGAGTTAGTTATGATGGAGGAATGATGGTATGTTATTTCAAATATTATTTTGATTGGTCCCCTTGAGTACGTATAGTCATCTCATAACATTTGAAAGGGTCATAATCTATTAGTTGTATGTAATAATAACCTTTATACATGAATTTTATACATCTATGTAATTTTTATGGTATTTATTACATATCATGTATCTATAGTTTCCCCAAAATTAATTTGTATTTTAATTGATTAGGCATCATAAGAAAGGTAATACATATCATCTTAAGGCCTAATTTTACATCCAATGATATGGTTCCATTAATTTGACCTGGAATTTTAAGAACTCATTTTGTGATTTGATATAATTTTTGAATGGTATTCAAGTTGATCTCCAATATTTGTAAGAAAGTAGTGTTACAAATATTCAATCCAAAATTATTATATACCAACACATATTTGAACAAGTTACTTTACAATTTTACTTGAGTAAATAATTTTAAGTTTTACTCTATTGTGTGTTTTTTGTCAAAGGTGATGGTTTTATAATTATTATTGAATGTATTCATAATAGATGCAAATTATGTAGGATATGTATCACTAAGGATAGTTTTTTTATTGAAATGCCTTGTATAATGTGTCTTTGTATACCATTGATCACTTGAGTAACTTTGAGATAAAAAGTTTAGTATGGGTGTTCTTTAGTTTATTGATAATATCATACCCTTTAGGTTGATTAACTTACTTAGTGTGGGGGTTGAGGATAAACATGATTACTACCTTCTCTTTATTTTTAATTATGGGGAACCCTACCTCATCTAGTGTTGACAACATGAGCATGAAATTCAAAATAATCCATGACTGAATAGTGGGAGTTGGATGGTATCTAGTACAAAATTGAAGTATAGGGGAGGAGGTAAAAAAGGAGTCATGTATTTAATTTAACATATAGTGGTAACCAAATTAAAATTAGATTGGATGTTGAAATAATAGGATTGAAGGAAGGGTTGGGATTGTTCCTTGTTAATATTAGCCTTACTAGTATTCTAAGATTTGATCTATTTCACCCATTTTATTACATAATTGACCCAAATAATATATTATGTTTATGTATAGTAATATAAAAAAGAGTACCTTAATGATTTTGTTAACCGATAATGAATTAATGATATTCATAGGTGTTGTGTACTATTAGGGAATAATCAAAAAATTAGGTTTGAAAAGAAAACCTTGAGACTTAAGTCTAAAACCCTATAAGGATGGAACACTAAAAGAGACATAAGGTTTGACATGGTTTGACCATTTTAAAGGTTAACGAATATGTTTTACCATAATTTAGTTTTATAAACCTTAATAGGATATAAACTAGTAGACTAATTTAGATTGATAAATGTGGAATTCATACATACATCTGAATGTGAAATATTAAAACTAATTGATATAATTTTTCAAGTGGAATATGATGAATATAGTAAGTATAAAAATGGATGTGTAATTATATTTTATATTTAATAAATAACTATTAATATATTATGAAAATGGAAAATAGACTAAAGCAGGCTTGTGATTCATTTGGCTCAATAATTAAGTTTATGTCTAAGCAAGGCCAATTTTTTAGATTTAGTTCAACATTGACAATTGATACTAACCTATGTTGGTTGATAATAACATGTGCCTAAAATATAGATCATGAACATATAATTAATTTTTCATGTCTCAAAAAAATTATATGTTTAATGTCAAACCATACTGATGTGCACAAATCTATAAATTATCCTCCTTTATCTTGAAACCTTAGGTTTGATTTTAAGGGCTATATACTTGAAAAAATAGAGACCATAATGGGTTGAGTTGGCCCTGATCACCCTCATTTGATGATTAATCATTGCCTATGTATTATACTTTGAGGATGGAAATTAGGCTATACATAGTTATCCCACTTAGTGTGATTATGAAATTTTGATCCTTTTCTATATGTATATAGTTAATGATTTGGATTTGATACTTGAAAATGTTTTTTTTGAATTGAATTTGGGATAGTTCAAACTTTTATTAGTGATAGATTCATAATTTTGGAATAATACGGTAGATTAGCTTAATTTTCAATAGTGTATAGATGTGTGCTAGATAAGTGCCAAGTCCCCTTGTTAATTAAGTCCTCAATTTATATATGTGTGTGTGTGTGTGTATACATATATATATATATATATATACATATACATATATATATATATATATATATATATATGTATGTATATATATGTATGTATATATATATATATATATATATATATATATATATATATATATATATGTATGTATGTATGTATACACACACACACACACACATATAGTGTGTGTATACATATACATATATATATATATACATATATATATATATATATATATATGTATATATATATATATATATATATATATATATACATATACATATATATATATACATATACATATACATATAAATATATATATATATATATATATATATATATATATATATATATGAGTCTAATTGAGTAATTTATCATGTCATTGATATGCTAGGTAGATGGGTTAATGCTAAGTATTTTTTTTAATTAACCATTGATGGTAAAGGATCACTATAGATCTGATTGAGTCATTATCAATAAGCAATACTAACTAAACATAACATTACTAGCCCATGTTCATGTATAATAAATTAAGTATTTTGGATATTATACTAGTTTTAAATAGCCATTGAGGGTCATATAGGTGTGTAAAAATATAAAATAAGTATCAAAATCATAAGTGTTGTTCAATCCAAGATATTTATCCCAATTGCACCTATGAGATTACATGTATTGAGTGAGATTGGGAACAATTATGTGAATTTCATCCTCTCATTTTAAGATTGTTGTTAAGGCAATATAGGGCATGAGAAATATGTATAGGAATAAATTAGATATCCTTTCTTGGAATAGGTATTCAATAGATGTAGAACTACCACCAAAGGTCCAATACCAATTTTCTCACTAACTCATATTACTTTCATACTTCTAAGTAGACCAATTACAACATATTATATTTCATAGTTCTACTTTACTTCAATTTAACATTGGTAAAAAAATGGAAAAATCACTTGTTCTCAAATAAACATAAAGGAGGAGGGTAAGACAAAAATAAAGTCTTATTATTAAAAGGGTAATACAAATGCTTCTCGGACCACAAAGTGCTTAGCTATAGTTGCACCACTATACACTAAGTTTCAAGATGGCTCAAGGTTTAGTCACATAGGAGGAGAGTCTAAGGAGCAAGGGGAAATGTTTAATTCTAATACTCTTTTAATGAATGTATTACCAATGGGTCTATATTTAATTACACATAGATCCTTATAGACTTCAAATAAAGTAAAATGAGTCAAAGAACCTAACTAAAATATCAAACACACATCTTAATTAATGTATAAATTTTGTAGAAAAGAAAAATTATAGTTCTATAACATTACCATTAGTTAATTTAAGTATAAATAAAGTGGAAGACCTAAAAGGTAACTATATGCATTTACACAAAATTAATTTTGCATTATTCCAACAATATTTGTTTGAAAATATAGTTGACCCTTATAATATACTAGGTAAAAGTATATATATAATGGAGAGATGGGTATCACAAATAAGAGGAATGAGATCCCACTCTTGGAAATCATGGAATGAAATGATGAAATATAATTATGTCACAATATTACTCATTTTGTGATAGATAAGACAAAAATTATTCATGCACCATTAAGGAGTATCAAGGAGAGGTCTGATGTGGACCACTATTAATGATTTTAGTAGAATTTGTCGATATTATCATGATAATTAAATGAATTTTAACATATGAAAATTGAAAATAGGATCATGGAGGGACATATTTTTAGAGTTATTATGTACACAGAGCATGGGGAGCACATGCCCAATCTACCTAAATGGCATTATTAATGACTAAGGGACTAGGCACATGGTGTTTTGTCAATGTCTTTGACTCCTTGATCATTTTAGAAAGTAAAAAATGTCTTAATAAAATTATTTTGGGGACCACTTTTATGTGTTTCACTTATGTGATGAATTTCAAACAAGTGACTAAGTCATTTTTCTTTGGATTGTGACACTTGTCAATTTACTACTCGATCAGGATATATGGACCTTGCCTTTAGTCTATGGATAAATATTGATCTATATTATAAGTTAGATTTAAAATTATATAAATGTATTTATAGTGATATTGGGACCCATATTCATGTTTCAGATCTAATTTTTCCTAAGGAAAACATGTGGCACAATGTTACTAATTATGGATTCTTTGTGTATATTATTTAAACACATGGGCCCTACTTTCTTTCTAAAGGTTTCTTTTGTCATACTTTAACACTTGGCATACTATTTATATTATTATAGGTTTTAATGAAATAAGTTTTACCATATTCCACTGTTATGAGTGAGAAAGTGAGATCCAATCACATGGTATGATCTACCTATTTTTCTTAGTCACTAAGCTTTGAAGCATGTACCTTAGGCCCTTGGTCACAAATAAGTGAGATGTCAATGCATGACATAATATTATTAATCTATGGGATCAAATTATCCTTATTGTCTTTTTTATGTCTATAGGCTTTGAATGAGCATAATTTTGTCACATGGATGTCCCTCATTTGTCTAGAGGGTCTTTGATATTTTGAATACATGACTAGCCTTTAGTTTGGCTAACAAGCACTAGGTAAGTAATATAATGCCACATGACATGATATCTCTTATTCATAGGCTCACCTAAGATCAAAGTGTGTATCTTTTCCTACATATTCCAAATGATTAGGATGCTACCATAGCATGACCCTCACTTATCTAGATGCTCGAGGAACCTCATTTCTTGGGCCTACTAATGCTAGTTATAGATAAATGGGATCATACCATATGTTATGATCTCATTATCCAAATGCCTAAGACAAGGATTTTTTTTGTTTTACCCTAGAATAATTATATGGAGACACATGTCTCATTCTCATTAATCCATATGTTCTTAGGGTTCTTTATTTAGCCATTTCATTTGATAGAAGTGAATAACAAGGATGAAGACATGTGGCATAATCTTAGTTGCTTGGGTTTGCAGGTGTAATGGAATTAAAACCTTTTTCTTCATCATAAAAAAAGAAGTGATATAAATACATTATCTCAATCTTGTGAATCTAAGGGATCACCAAAGGAAAATAAAATAATTTTTAAATCCTTCATGAGGAAGTTGGCTATTAACACGTGCAACAATCCTCGAGATCAAGACCTCACCATTAGAATTTTAACTCAAGACTTAGCCATTGGAATGTGAACTACATTATTTCTCTTAAATTTGAAGGTTTATTTAACTGTAAGATATATGTGCACACATAGTTTATGTGATTAAATGTTTATCAAAATTAATAAGTATGAAAAGTCATTCATATTTTAGGGTAACATCCTTAACTAAAGAAAGTAAGATTTGATGTGGTGGGCTTGGGGAGTCAGAATAGTTCTAAAACACACACACAAACACACACACACACACACACACACACACACACACACACACACACACACACACACACACACACACACACACACACACACACACACACACACACACACACACACACACACACACACACACACACACACACACACACACACACACACACACACACACACACACACACACACACACACACACACACACACACAAACACACATGTTTGGAAAAAAACAAGCTAGCTTAGTTAGTCCATAAAGCCAAAATATATATTTGATGAATGTCATATCACTAAAAGCTAAATATATGTATATAATAACTTCAATAGATATGTCCATTTTGACCTTTAGACTCAAGTATCAATCAAATTAATAGAGTAACTATGGTAACACTCAACCATATTAGAATAATTTCAAGACTTCATTTCAAATAAACAACTCAGACTTAAGAAAATTACTTATGGCTTAGACTTGGATTGATTTATTTCTTACCATGATGTAAACATGGAATTTAAGCTCAAAGAGTGTCTTGATTTGAAAATTTTAGAATATATACAACATTTATAATATATACTATGGGCCTCCATTACTCATATATGAGATAAAAAAAAACTAAAGATACCTTTAGATAAACTTAGAAGAAAATATAGTGCTCAATTATGCTTCAAAAAACAACATACTAGGCATTGATTCCTTCAATGTGTCATTTTGTGTAAAGATTGATTATGTTGTTATTTTAACTCTAATGGGAAATATTAGACATATCTTAGGTGCTTATATATCTTTTAAATGTAATTTATTTACAAACTTTGGCTAAGGAAAGTAAGGCTTGGGAATTAATCTACTGCTTGTTAGGCATTATAACCTTGGTAGAGATGCATTTGGTCCCACTCAAGGCCTTGATTTATTGCAAACAAAGATGGAAATACTATGATGGAGGTTTCCCAAATCACCCATTCTTAATAATAAACTTACATTTTCATGATATTTATACTTCCTTTCATTTTGACATTTGTTTTTCTTAATCTAAGAGGTTTAGGGCCAATATAACTAGGAAGTCATAATAGTTCAATGAACCCTTTAAATAAACAAGGCATTTACCTACTTAGTGATTTAAATATGATTGATATGTTCCTTTTATTGTTGTGATGATATTTATTAAATATAGGTATTTTATCAGTTTTGAATTAGTGACTCCTAATCATTTTAATGTCTCAATATAAGTCCATTTTATTATCACAAAGTTCAATAGTTAGGGCTCACATTTTACCTTCCAATTTTGGGACTATTTTTTAGCATATTTTCAATTTGGAAGTGATTAAACTTGGGAGCATGGGGACTACAATTTAGATTGGACTCTATATTATCATAACTAACTTAGTTGTTTCTCAATCAAAATCATGGGAACAATGTATAATCATTAAAATTTTATTAAGTATGAACAAGAGGTGAACTAGATGAATCCTAAAAGTAAATAAATGCACATAAAACAATATAAATAAATAACAAAAAAGTAAAATCATAACAAAATAGAATTAAACATAAAACTAAAGAAAACTAGGTATCCCTAATCTAATATCTACATCGCCAACCTTTACCCCAGGGGATATTATAAAATTTCATTACAAGGGAAAATCAAGAAGTAATTATTCAATAAATATCCATTTACATGAAATGGGAGGACATTAGCTTTAATTTCTTTCAATTAAAATGCATTTTACCCAAGAAAATAAGAGATATATTATGGGTCAATCTATAGTGAGTAAAGTTTGGAGTGTTTCCCTTTCTTATCATGTGATTTATCCCATAAAAGGACTAAGTTTTATATTTTAAAGGATTTAAAATTTTACTTTGTATTTAAACATATTTTGTTTGTCACTTAATGTCTATTGAAGTTATATAGAGCCTCTTCTCATGTATCCTCTAATTAGATAATGTCTAATAGCCTCAATTTTGTATTTTTTTTAATATATTTCATGTAATATTGCATAAAATTTTATGTTATAATCTTAAGGGTGATTGGTAAGATGGGACCCAACCCATATATACTAGTATAAAAGGATATATTTTGAGGGTTTGCTTATATCTAGTGTGTTCAACCTAAAGAGCATATTTCAATAGTGAATGCCAGTCTCTAGGTTTATTTTTTATAGAATTATTCATGGTGTCAATCAGGTTCTTGTTGGTTGACATAAATAATCACTCTCTTTTAATTAATAACCTCAATTTAATCAAATTTCATAATCCCATTTAGTGATCCCAACTAATTGAAATGTAGGTCCATTGTCAGAGACTAGAAATGTTTGGGTGCCAAATTATGTTACATTTTCCTTGAGGAACTTGATGACTTCTTTGGATATGTTTTTCTTGGACACCACTAAATTTTTATATATTTTATAGTAATTATTCATTGTAAGTATTAATTTATGGCCAAATAATGAGTTTAGGTTGATCATTCCTATGAAGTCAAGTCTTATTGAGTGAAAGTCTGCTCTTTTATAATAGGTTGTAAGGAAATTATAATATGAAATTCCTTCTTGGAAAAGGTCTACCTTTGATGGCATGAATTCACATGGGAATGGACATATATAAAGGTAATGGGATAATATTATTCAATTTGTATAATTTTTTACACAATTATTGTCCATGATGGATGGTCACTACCTAGTTTCTCATGGAATCTAGTCATTACTTCCTTAGCTTCTTCTTTAGATAGACATCTGAGATAGATTCCTTCATAGTTATTTATATAAAGCACTCCTTTATTTATAAAATGATTGGTTTAATTCAACCTAAGATATCTTTTTTGAATCTAATAAAATCCTAGAGGAGTACTAGAAAAGAGGTAATGGATAATTTAATCATATCATTCTTGATGGGCCATTTTTAACTGGTCTAATTGCATGGTCATGATCTTTGGGTTGATTTTAGTGATTATTTAAGTAATAAACTTAACCTAGAACTATATTTATAGGTTTTATCTCAAGGTCTTAATCTTACATCTTGGCCATCCATTGACCACATTTACATAGTTAATTATACCCTAGCAATAGCATTATGGCTAGGTCTAAACCTATGGCATGCACCTTGTTTCTAAGAATGTAGTGTCTAAATTTATTTATAGCCTTGACTAGGGTATAATCTTACTTATCTAAGTTTGAATAATTTATCTATACATACTTAAGGTTTATACTCATGGAAGTGATTGAGTGCTCATCTTTGTCTAGATTTTGGGTGAGCACTGTAGTTGTGGTGTGTTATGATGCAAAGGAATAGAGGTATACGTCATTCATGTAGTCTTGGTTGATTAATACTAGTGCCTGCATGATGGATTCCTTGATTTATTTTAAATATTACCTATCTATAGGAGTCCATTTCACCTTTTCTTCCTATTTCATATTATATTCAAAGGTTTAACAATTTCATCAAAACCATATATGAATTGTGTATAAAGCTAATCTTATCAAAGAATGGATTTAATTCCTTTTAACTAGTAGGTAAAGGTATATTAGAGATCACATTAGCACATTCAAGGTTGATATAAATACATTCATCCATGATGATGCAACTAATAAGCTTACCCTTAGTAACACCAAATATGATTTTCTTTGGGTTAAGAGAAATACCATACCTTCTGCACCTTTTGAATATTTTTTGAAGATGACAAATATGATCAACCATGCATTTGGAATAAGAGTCAAGTCATCCTCATAAATAAAAATCCATTTACCTATAATAATTTCAAAATCAAAGTCCATAGCTATCTAAAAGGTGTCTCCTATGTTAATAAGGCCAAATGGAATTCATTTCAAGTGAAGGTGCCCCATTTGGTTGTAAATATCATCTCAACTTGGTGTTTTAGATTAACTATAAAATGATTATATCTTGAGAGTCCATCCAGGGACATATTTAGTGATCCATTTACCATTTTTATTAACTCATCTAAGGAAGCAAAAGGATAGTTATCTTTGTCATAATCTTGATTGAATTTTTTTAAATATGCACACTAATATTTTTCCATTATTTGTATGGACTATCACTAAATTAGTTACCCATATAGACTAATGAATTGGGAAGATGATCCTAACTGAGAGGAGTTTATGGACTTCCTTATGAATAAGTAGTTCCAAGATTGTGTTCATAGGTTATTTCCTCTATCTAAAGGTATTTTAATTCTATGTGAGTGGGATAGTGTGGGTTATTATCTTCAGGTAAAAGACCTTAATGTCTCCATAAGCCCAAGAAATAATGTCTCAAAACTACAAGAGTTTTTTGAGTTTTTCAACTTCAACAAGAGTGAAAGTCAAACCAATATGAACATCTTGTGGCTAGTCTAATGATCCTAGATTAATCGTTATAGAATTATGGTCTGAGTGTATTGGCCTCTTAAGTTTATGTGTGGGATTTTCAAGGTTAAACACTATATCAAGGTAGATAATCCATTTTGGAGCTTGATTTTATTTCAAGTTCATAACATTGTCTTGGTCATAGTTCATATCTTTCCACCTCACCTATAACTTCATTATGAAATACCATTGAATTATTAAATAATTATAAAATATGGAAGTCATCTTCAAAGACCTATAATTTATTCACAATGTATGTAACTGAGGGACATGAGATGAACTCTAATGAAATTTTTTATAACCCTAAGTCATCTAATGGTGTCAAGTTTATAAAAACAATTACCAGTGAAACAACCAACTAATTTTATTCTCTAGGAATGGGGATGACATTGAAAGAATTGAGAATTTATATAAAATCACATCTCTTATGTTTTTACTTATATAAATAATGAAACTTATATTGGAATTTATTCCTAAATTTTTTCACTAGTGGTTTGAAATATAAAAACACACTCAACTCTTTGACCCTATGCTTCAACACAAATTATAGTATTATGATCAAGTCCTCGTATTCCACTAGAATGTTGGTGCAAGGGAAATAAAGCATATACACATAATATTTTAAATCTTTTATTTATTACTAACACTTTGTATCTTGTAGGAACTTGTCAAGTCTCAAACTCTCTGAGTGAATACCTTAAAGGGTGAATTGGGAAAGGGGTGGTAGACCATCGGGGCTTCATAAGATTGTTTTCCATTTTTCCACTTGATATCCACACACTTGTCTCTTAAAAAAATTTACCCTAAACTTATTCTTCTCAGTCCTACCTCCTTTAGTATTTTTTCTCTTTCCATCCTCATTTTATTTCCTTAACACCCTTTAAGACAATCAACTATATTAGGTTGATCTAGTAAATTTTACGGGTATTTTTCACTTTATTGGGTTGTTAGCCTTTCATCTGACCTAGCTCAGACCTAGTGATTTGTCCCAAAAAACACACTGCATCGACTAGGTCAACCATATACAACTAACATTCTTGAAAGGATTTAGGGTAAGATCTTCCTATATATAAAAGTTCATTTCCTATCATTTCATAAGAGAATAATTAATAACAAATAAGTGATAGATAACATCTACTTATTGACCATTTTAATTGATGAATAAATCTTAAGGTTCCATGCTTTATTTGGAGATATGGATCTTGTCTTATGGAGAAGTATTTTAGATGCTTAGATAGGTTGTGTATCCTAGAGTTGATTTATCTTGGTTATCCTAACATAATACAATAATATCTTATGAATCACCTTGGCTAAGGGAGAGATTCATGATCAGTGGGTTCATATTCAAAGGTAAGTATTCCTAACTTTATTTCTCCTTTGTAAGAGTAGATAGATAATGCATTTGTATTATTCTCCCATGTATTAGGATTTCATATACATTGATGTGAGTATATGTCTTCTAATAAAAGTTTAGTTTAGTTATTCTATTATTTTTAACCGCCACTTTGTGCCATAAGCTTTGGTGTGTACTAGATTAGAGTTTACTTTCTTGTTATTAGAATAATTGAAATATTTTAAACCTTATGACTCTATTAGGGTTGTTGTGAGATTATGTTAGACTATAAGCTTTTGAACCCTTTTTATCATGATGTGTTGTGACAAGTGATCCACTAATTGGGTCTATTAGATCCCCATATTGATCATTATCTTGCTTAACAAGTGTATCCCCATTCAAAAGTGTAGGTATATTCTATCTTCTCTGAACTAGGATTGATTTATAGACATGATGCATTTCTGATTGCATACATTCTATTGAACCTAACATGAATTCTATCCCAACACTAGTTGGATTGTCTTCATGTTTCTATTTTTGTTTCTTTCGTTTTAGCATTAGATTTCACTTTAGCATCACATTCATTACATTCTGGTGAACTTGATGTGAAACTAACCCTTTCAATATTTTTTTTCACTTATTTCATTCTTTTGATCATCATTTTTATCATATATTTTGACATACTAAATCAATGATATTAACTCAAATATTTTTATCTATGTATAGGTTTCTAAGAACAAGCAACTAGATTGACCCAATTGATCCACTAAAAGTTTTCAACATTTAAAACAACTAGTTTAGCCCACTAGGTTGACCTAGTTGACCCCTTAAAATTTCAGTACTTTTTTAGCAGGTTCCTATATAGCTTGATCAATTCTATTGACCCAATTTATAGGTTTTCTCAAGAATAATTTAAGTTTCTTCATCATCAATATTCCATCATTAAATATTTGATCCACCAATGTTACTTTCTACCTCTTTGTTTCTTTATTTTATGTATTTCCTTTCATATTTTGTAGTCTTTAAAATTGCCCTTGCATAGTCAATTAGATTGACCTTGCTGACCCAATTCTATATTCTATGTGCTATATAAAATAGCTAGATCAACACTGTCAACCCAATTCATTTTAAGACTTTGCTTATGTACTGCAGGTTTAACCCTATCAACGATATTATGTATTTTGTACATATATTGTCAACACTATACCTTCTTTCAAAGTTATAATTAACCTCATATCTATTAGTATTGAGTTCACACATTATTTTCTTGTTACTTTCATGATTATAATAGCTCACATAGTCTAATTAATGGTTTTTTAATCACTTAGTTTCACTATTTCTATTTTATGCACACATGACCAAATCACAAAACATAACTAATTAGTTTAACATTTTATCTACCCTAGGCCAATCTACTTGGATTTCATCACTAAGGGGGAAGTTGACTTAATGCTCTAGTCAAGTATAAAGTATGGTTAATTGTATATTATAGTTAAGCACCTAACACCCTTATCACCATGGTGTGTGAAGTGAGGGGGTAGGCCCTAATACAAATCTTGTATCATTGCCACTATAGTCCCTTTCATCCAAAACTACCTAAAACCATCATTAGATTAATATCTAGTACCTTTCTTATAGCCAACTTCCAATCACATTAAAAATCATTCTTAATAATCAAATTAACAATTAAGTTGACCAATTATATAGCTTTACATTTCAAGTTTTTTGTTTTCTCTTTGTTAAATTATGTATTTAAAAGCTTGCATTAGTGCAATATTTTGACTTATGTGTTTCAATTGGATTGGCCAACATTAATCCAATTGATTTTTTGTTTCTTTTTAGTATTTACTAATTTTCATTACTTGAAAATTTATCTTATTTCATTTTCCAATCTATTTTTAGTCTTCTTAAATTCCCTATCTACTATACTAGATTGACGTAGTCGACCTAGTAATTTTCTAACTTCTATACACTGTATTAGATTGATCTAGATGACCTTGTATAGTTTTACAATTGATATTTATATACTGGGTCAACTTACTCAACCCTGCACTATTTTAGTCACCTTTTTGTTCATTTATTTCTCATCTCTCTTATTTTGATTTCATCATTAACTTTCTATTAGATAATGACACTAAGTTATTGTCAACATACATGATGAACTTTACCAATCCTAATAGGGTATCCCATAGACATAATAGGGCTCCTATTTTGGATGCTAATAATGTTCATATTTCCATTTGTATAATGAACTATGTGACCCTTCCTCATACCTCTTCACATCATAATCCTAATTTATCATTAAAAGACCAACTTGAGTTAGAGTATACTCCCAAAATTCTTTTCTTTATTTCCAAATTTATTAAACATAGAGGAAAAGATCCTTCTACCCTTTATAAACTCATGATTAGTGGTAAACTGAAGAGCCTCATTCACCTAATCTTACATTCTCAGTCACTTTTATAGGTACCACTTTCTTTGGTTCTCAACCTCATCCTTCAATTTTGACTCCTTCTCATGCCATGACATCTTCTCTAACCTCTTCTACCTTCATGCTGAGTATCTCTAATAACATAGTAGGTTCTAGATCTAGTGGGTCTCTCATAATGTCCAACATCCTTAATCCTTCCACTAGTTCATTTTTTACTAACCAATGCAATCACGCTTCTAGTGCTTCTTCCTCTCAACCATTAACTAATCCATCTTTTGCTTCACAGGTAAATTTTTCCACTAGTGCCTCAAATTCTCAAAACTTTGCTCAAGCTCATATTAACACTAATAGTGGTACACGAGCCACTAATACAAAAACAAGTACCAATTCTAATGCTTCTAATGTTAATCAAACACACCAAATTTTATTACAAACTCTTAATAAAATGAATACCTTTCAAGCTCATAAGACAAATCGAATGATGAGAATGCAAAACCACCTTCTTAATCTTCATTCTCATCTACAACCAATGGCTTTGGGCATAAATAGCCAAAATAAGGAAATATCATTCCTAAACCTCCTTTAGTCAATAAAACCATCAAGCATCTACAAAATGAACCTCTCACTACTAAAATTTCCAACATTTATATAGGAGGTATAACACCTAAAATTTATTATAATGGGTCAACCGATCCTACACTTCATCTTAAAACATTTGTAAATATTTACAAGGATTGGGTCAAATTAAACACCTTTTCATCTTGCAAGATCCTAACCAAAACCCTCATGGGTGATGCCTTGGATTCATAAATTCAACTTAGATCTCATTTCATTTATAGTTTGGTGGACTTAGTAAATGCTTTAGTTCAATAATTCCAAACTTATGTTCTCCCTAAAAACACTTTGGCTCATTTCATAAATTGTAAAAAACATGAAAATGAAACTACCCAAGACTTTGTTAAGAGATGGAAGACTTTGTCTGATAAATGTGAACATAACATGGTAGATGACAATTTTTTTCATCTCTTTACAAATTCTCTCTTTCTTAAATTACAATATTGATTTTGCACTCTCTCTTTATATACTATTAATAAATCTAAAAGACAAGATTTCCTAATGCATCAATTTGAGCCACCCCAACCTTTTGTGGGTCCTCATTTATTACTTAAGAAAAAAAATCACTATATCACCAATGATGGTGTTATCGACTCTTTTGACACCATTCACAATTTTCAAGCTATTGTTCCTAACCATTCTATGGATTTAGCTACTTCTCAACAATATACTAATCCTCATTTCTATTCACCCAATAACATTAATTTTCACAAACCTCTATCCTTGGTTGAATTTCTTAAGCATCCACCTAGGACTCTTACACAATACCTTGACCCTACCCATCCTATGAAATCCTAGAATGATCCTAATAAATTTTGCTTGTTTTGCGCTAGTTGGGGTCATTCTCATGAGACCTATAGATAACTTCATAATTTAGCTATGGATTTTATTATTGGACCTAATTTTAATCATGATTCCATTATCTGTAAGTGTTATCATGCCAATGAGATTTATTTCAAGGACTATAAATAAAATAAAAAAACTCAAGCCTTGAATGAAGTAAATACTCATTTGGCTATCTATACAGATCCTTTGCCTAATCATCAGCCTATCTAAGAAACTTAAGACAAGCCCACCCCTTCCACGAATAATGTGGAAAGTATTATTGAACTAAATTTTGAAGATAATGTGGTTAACATGACTATAATGTGAAGGGTGGTGAATTTAATTGATTCCTAACCTATCTACACTCCTCCTTCCCATAAGGCATATAGTGTTATCTAGGATTCTTCTCTAACTCATTTAAATGAGTTGGGGAAAGAAGATATTATCACTTTTGATGATCCAATTTATGATTCCCTCTTGTATAACACATCCCATTCTATTTCTACCACTCTTCCATCATCTTCAAATTCTAATGATAATTAAAATTCTACTAACAATTCTTCTTTCAATTCTAAAAATTAACTTAAACCAAATAGTTCATTATCTCAACATGATTTACCACCTTTTTCTAAACCTTCTTCATATTATCATAAAAAATTCAAATGTACTTTAGCTTCTCCTTCTGAGGAAATCCTTAACCATTACACACCTATATATAATAACATTCTTATGGGCTATGATGAGTGGGATTCCATTGTGGAGCTCACTAATCTCCCATACCTGATTCCATTTCTTGAGTATATGATGACTTCCCCACATCATAAAAACTAACTCATGTAGCTCTTATTCAAGATGAATGACCCTCATCTTCCGTTAGTATGATGGAAAATAGTTTTATCTAGTTTTAAAGATAGTATTTTACAATAATATGAAGAGATGTCTATCAATGTTGATGAAACTATAGACACTTTTCTTTCTATATGATTTCCTATCACATTTATGATTCCTAATGAGATTATTCTTTATGTAGATGATCCTCCTTTTTTCAGTAGCTTCCAAATCAGTGATATCCTAGTTAAGTGTGCATTGATTGATGAGGGTTTTAGCTCCTATGTCACTTCTCTTGATTTCATTAAGACTCTTGGATATTTATAATGCAATCTTAAATATACATGCAACACATGTTAAGGGTATGATAGAAGGAGAATGCCTCCTCTAGGTTATGTGTGGCTTATCATTATCATCTAACCTATAACCATCCACATGAAGGTGATTATATTTTACTTTTCTTTTTCTTATAACATCTTGCTTGGTAGGCCATGAACTCACTGTATGAGAGATATCACTTCTTCTACCTACCAATGCATTAATTTCCATCACAATGGAGCCATTTATAGGATTTAAGGTGATACTAACCCTTGGAATTTTAAAAAATTCCAAGATCATGGTGTCTACAAGATTCCTACTTGTGAACCTTTTCCAAGTGTTTCATTTCATGAGTCTCAATGTCTCAACTTTCTTATTACTTTAATCCATGGTTTTAATCAGCATCCTAATCTCATTGGTAAATTTCCTCCTAATATTTTAGATTGTGATTATTATGATCCTAATGAGATTAACTTAAAGATTAAAACTTTTTATCTCTCACCTCATTTCATCTTGTAGTTTCTTGCTTCCTTACAACCTCATTCTCGCAAACCTCCTTATGATGACATTCTTGTAGTCTTGATGAAGACTAGGAATTCTATTCACCATGATTCATCTGATGATAAGGTTATCCCTACCTATGTCATTGATCTTCACACCATAGATTATGATGGTGGTTATTCCTTAGATGATCCATTATTAGGTGGTCTTGTCTAGGCTTGTGATGTTGAGATTACCTATTATCATTCTTTACTTGAGTCTTTTCATGCATCTCATCATTCTCATTCATTTTTATTTTGTAATTTTTGAATTTAACCTTTATAAAAAGGTAGAGATGGTGTTGACACCTTTATTTTATGAGAATCCATGTATTAATATGCTCATGGATCATGTTATGATTAGTCCTTACCATTTTACTAGGTACCCTAACCCTTATAGTTGGTTTATCCATGAGGTTAGTACAACTCTCCTTAGACCTTATATAGATCCTACTCCTCCATTAATAGCACTATCTATAATTGAACCTCTTCCCACTCCTATTTTTGTTTAGCCTACCCCTACTTCTGAAGTTATTACTCCTTCCATTGAGTCTAGTTACATTCCTTACTCATCATCGCCCTCCTTTGGTTATGGTTTACTTCTTTGCCTAAGATGGCTCTTCTACCCACCAAAAGGGCTGATGAGTGTTCTTTGCCTCTTCCAATCCTATTTTACCTCCTTTCATGAGTGTTTCTACTAAAACCACTCACAAGAATATATGTTGCTTCCATAAGATAGATAACCATTCTCCTACCCATTATCACAAGTTGCAACAATATCTTGATACCTTGCATCCTTCTTCCCCATCACCAGACAAAGCCAAACTTACCCTAAAGGTACTTACTAAATATTTGCCTATGTATGGTCAAGTATATTATCTATGACATCTATGTGACACCCATCATACTAATTATTGTCACATCCTACAACAACATCTCAAAGATCACCTCATAGCCATTCCTAAACCTTATTCTACTCCTCCCATAGGTCATTATAATAATAAAACTCCTCCTTATTATCCCATATCTCCACCTCTAGTATTTTCATCCCCTCCTATGGTCCCTTCACTAATTTTTATGCCTCCACCTGTGATCCTTCACTTGTGAACCTTCCCTCTCTTATAGATCCTTCTCCACCCATGAGTCCACCTATGGATCCTTCTCTACTGATGATTCTTTCTCCTCCCATAGATCTTAATCCCACACATTCTCCTAACTAGACTTTGCCTATTTTTTCTCCTTAGCATGATCCTTTGATAATTTCTACTTTTTTAGTTGAGGAGATTAGAAAAGAAGTATTTTCCTAGTATTCATTAAAGATTGATGAAACTTTAGAAGCAATTTGACTGCAACTTTATAGAGACTTATCCAATGTATTGGATAATGTACATGGATATATTTAATAGTATTTATGAGCACATGCATGGTGATTTAAAATTTATATTGGATTGGCCATGTGCTCTAATATTATTTCTATATGTTATATCATTTGACATTGTGTCAAAATTTTGCTTATCTTCTATCATGATTTCTTACTTGTACTATATCTCACTTATATTTTATAATTTGAATATGATTTTATTTTATTTATAATTTCTTTCCTTTCCCTTTTCCATATATTTTTTAGTCAAAACTCTCTTTTATATCTTTATGATATTTTTACTTTCTTATCCTTATTTTTCATGGATAATTTTTCATGGTGATTTAGTTATACCTACCCTATTCCCCTTTGTTATTATTTATCTTTACCATATGATCAGTTAGAAAACAATTAATCTCATTATTATCTCCTTTCACTAGTCCACTTTGGATCTCCTTTTTCCCTTCTTCCTTTATTCACAAACTAAGCATATACATAGTTCAGACTTGAGATCACATGATAGTTCATTGTCAGGCTTAAGTGTCCTAATTAGTCTTTGTTTTTGGTTACTTATATTCCCTTAGCCTTAGCCTACATCTCATTCATGTGTATTACTATCTCTCTCATGATTGGTCATTCCAAATCCATGTCGAGGAAGAATCTTAATATTTCAAAATAAAGTTAAAATACAAATCATTTAAACAAAAGGCAATGATATCAAAAGGAAAAATCATTCTTAAAAGTATAATTACACTAAAAGACATGATTCAAAGCACATATCATTATTATATTCAAATATAAAAATCCATGATATTTTAAAAGAGGACAATAAAAAATTATTTTAGTGTTACCTACTTTCTAATGTAATTACCCAATCTTTGCAGTAGATTGACGACTCTGTAAGATGTCTTGAAGAATTGGGAACATGTCAGGGGAATGTAGGTCCATTTTAATTTTCATATACCAATTTACCTTCATTATTTGATCTTATTATAACACCTATTTTCCTACAAATCTTTATCTATATAGTGAATAGGTTTCTTGTATACATAGATGACCACTAGTCACTTAGTGTCTTCTCATGTCCTTAGTATGCCTCTTGCCTCCTAAGGTTTTCTGAAAAGATGCCTACATATTTATTTCTGCACTCCCTTTTCATTCCTTATATCTATTATATTTATTATTGAGAAATATTATTTTGTCTACTGATCACTCCCCTTAGGATTTCATTTGTGAGTTACATTGTAAGACTGTAGATAGGACCTGACCATCCTCACAAATTACCATCTTTTCCTTCATATTAAACACATCCTTTATTACCTATTTTTTCCTATTTATTCTACCCTATTGGTTTTATATTTTTTGAGTTGTAGTGTAAGACTATGGATAGGACCTAATACTCCTTAAAAAAATTTCCAATACCCAAGCCACCATCCAAATTACATCTATAAAATTTGAGATAAGATTGGATCGATTATGAATTTCCATGTCATTTTACATTATTCCCATCTTAATTTAGTATGTTTTATGATTGCTCCTTTTTATTTCACGTTTTCATCTTCTTATTTTTTGAGTCTATGTAATATTTCAACCATTTATTGAATTTTTCATACTTCCCAGCTTGAATTAGTATCACCAATTTAAGACCAATTTTTTGCCAATTTTCTTTTTCTTTTATACTTTCTAGCATGATTTAGTATTATTGATTAACTTAATTAATTTTTTTTTACTAGGATTTTTACCCTTTTACATACCTTCCATTTTATTACTTTATTTTTCATACTTCCCAACATGATATTAATATGATTTTACTTGTTTTAATTTGGTGCAAAAATCTTTCACTTTGGTTTAAAAACAAATCTATTTTTACAATCTTGTTTTGACATTTTTTAGTTCTTTATACTTATTCATTTCTTGTTATTACACATTTCCCATCTTGAAATAATTTTTAGTACATTTTCTTGATTGATTATATTTTTCCAAGTCCTTTTTCCCTATTTCTTTTTAACCATACATGTGTTTTTCATAATTCTAGAAAAGAAACCACATCTCATATATTTCATATATCATATAGAAAAAAGTTAAATGCATGTGATAGAAATAAATATATCTTAAGAATCCACAACTTAAACCATAAGAAATAACCATAATTAATCATAATGACAATATAAACATCCAAAAACAATATGTCATATATATATACATATATATATATATATGTATATATATATACATACATATATATATATATATATATACAGATATATATATATATAAATACATATATATATACATGTATATATATACATATATATATATATATATATATGTATGTATGTATATATATGTATATAGATATATATGTGTGTGTGTGTGTGTGTCTATATATATATATATATATATCACCTCTATGGTTAGGTCCCATATTGTCTATCTCATGGCCTAACCATGCTTCTTATTGAGGCCTTAGTCTCACTCTTCTAAATGGTATGCTATAAGGAGGCCGTATGAGATCTCAATCCCTTTACCTATCCCTGTAGGTGTGTTGCCGACAACTGTGACTCTTTTAGCCAAGTCTAGATCTTTATAATCTATGGTACTATAGTCAGATGCATATCTCTCTCATCTTCTAAGGCCTATTATGTCTATAGATCCCCTACACCCATCACTACTTATGGCTACATCCTCTCCCTCTATGTCTATATCTACCTCACTACCTCTCTAGCTAATCTAAACCAGATCACTTGAGCTAGGGTAGATGGTACACTCAGATCTCCTAGTGTCATGGGGATGTATGGATATATATTCTCATCAAGGTTGTCATGGAGTGCTCCTAATATGATGTACCCCCATATCTCCTCCTCATCCTCACCTAAACCTAGAAAATCACACAAGATGGATATTAGATCATTATTATATCTCAAAATATCTATATATCTAATACTCATCTATTTTTAAAACCATAAAGTGCATTAGATTATTGATGATGTAGATATTAATTTCCACTACTATATGCCTATTTTACAAAAAAAAGGCTCTTTTTTGCACTTACTTCTATAGGTTCATCTAGTGTTCTCTACATTGGACACCTTCACATTTCTTATAGTATACTTATTTATCTATGACACTAAATTAAGTTAATGTATGTGATTTTCAATTTAGTCATTTCATTTATTTTATTTTCTACTTATTACACTTTACTTAACATCAACATTGTGTGTTATCTTGTTTTATCTTAATGTACCATCCTGTGTTTCACTTAATTGACACATGATGAACTTTGAGTGGGTCATATGTATACACATAATATTTTAAAACTCTTATTCATTAATGACACTTTATATATTTTAGGAACCTATCAAGTCTCAATCTCTCTAATTTCATGCCTTAAGGGGTGCATCGTGAAAGGGGTGGGCAGACCATCAGTGCTTTATAAGATTGTTGTCCCTTTTTCCACTTGTCGTGCACACACTTGTATCCTAAAACCATTTAACGTAATATTATTCTTCTCAGTCCTACCTCTTATAGTCTTTTTCCTCTTTCCATCCTTCTTTTCTTACCTTAACACCCTTTTGGATAGTTAGATGTACTAGGTTGAGTAGGTCAACCCAATATAGTTTACGGGTATTTTTAAATTTCTTAGCTTGTTATCCTTTTGATTGACCTAGCTCAAACCTACTGATTTATCCAAAAAATGCACTAGATCAACCTAGTACAACTAACATTCCCAGGAGGATCTAGGGTAATATCTACATATATATACAAGCTCATTTCCTACCATTTCATAAGAGAAGAATTAATAGAAAAGAAGTCCAAGTGAATATCTTATTATTGACCATTCTACTTGAGGAATAAAGCTTAGGGTTCTATACAATATTTGGAGATAAGGTTCTTATCTTATGGAGAAGTCTTTTAGATGCTTAGATAGGTTATGTAGCCTAAAGATGATTTATCTTGGTTATCCTTACATACCACAATAATCTCTTGCAGAGCACCTTGGCCAAGGGATAGATTGAGGCTTAGTATGTTTGTCTTCAAAGTTAAGTATTCCTAATTTTATTTCTCCTTTATAAAGGAACCCTTCCTAGCATGATTTTTTGTGACAAGTGATCCCTTAATAAGGTCTAGTAGATATTTATATTGGTCATGTTCATACTTAACAAGTGTATCCCTAAGCAGAAGTATAGGTATGCTTTATCTTCATCGAGCTAAGATTGGTTTATAGACATGATGAATTTTTGATTGCATACATAATCCTATAGGGAATGATATTTTTTTCTGAATGGGTCAATGAGAATAATTTTTACTCCAAAATCTTGTTTAAAATGAGCTTATCAAAATAAAAAGACCATAAACTTAGTAATTAAAGATAATTATTATCTTTTTTTTTATTACATTTTATATAAAAAGTATAAACACCTATGTTAAAGGATGCTGAATTAACCTTTTCATTGCCTATGTTTTATTCTATGATTATTTGTTTCATTCTAGGTTCTCTCTCATTATGAATCTGATTAGTTACACCTCTCTAGGGAAACCACATATGGGATAATTTAGTGGCCATGTGTCTATTTAATATTTTAGACCAATCTCTATTAAGAAACATTCCATAAGCCTCCAAAATATCCATTACTTGAATATCAATAAATTGTTGGACCATGAGATCATATTATATCTACATATAAATATTTAAGAGCTCACCCACTACCTTAACTTCAAACTTATCTAATTGGACCACTAATATATTTGACTTAATAGGTGTTAGTCCAATTTTTTTACAAATTATTTCAGTCATGACACTTACAGAGGCTTCTAATTCAACTAGATAGTTATGAAGATTATTCCCAAACTATCTAATTGTAAGGAGAAAAGGTGGGACCTCAACCTTATTCTTTTGTATCATTATGTTAGTGTGTATAGGCTTGGGTTTGGGCTAAATTGGTTTATTTATGAGGGAATTTAGGAGGATATATATTTACTTGGTGATTTTGTAAATCTCATTCAAAGTTATATTTGCCTTGATCATATTCATGTCCTTTATTATGTTATACCTAGTCTTGTTGGTGGTAGGTTGGGTATCTTCAGTTGGCTTAAGATCATTTACATTTGGAGGTGGAAATTTTGTCCTTTTTATTAAATCAAGAGAAATGGAATCATTTTTATGAGAGGTTCAAATTATAAGGGGATGTTGTTATGTCTACTTTTTAAGGGCATATAAACTCTTTTAGAATTTTTAAATAGCCTACACCTCACTCATGTCATATTCTAGTTCATTATCTTCATGGATGGGGAAGTCTAATGTATCTATTACCATGGAAATATTCAGGTATATTAGATAGTTAGATGTATCAATATAATTAGTATCCTTGGGATGGTTTAGGACTACCTCATATAATTCAACATATTTGTATAAGATGTCGAATACACTACATAATTCAATGTAATTGAGTTTACCATGCTAGCTTGTATTGTGCACATTGCACTAGTTAGGCAGGGCCAACTCATAAATGTTGATCTTAGGGAGCTTATTATGTGAGGGATATAGCTGGTTTATAGATTTTTTATAGGGATGATTGTATCTATATTAAATTAATTTCATGTTATAACTCTCATGAAATTTTTTTCTAACCTATCTTTGGAGACCCATTAAGTAATTATTGAGATTTTATACAACACAATGTATAAGATCCAATTCATTCTTGGTGGAATCATAGGGAAAATTTTAGACATTATTCATAGTGAGGACTAGAATTTTATTGTGATCTTGAGTCAATACTTCACTATTTATTAAACTAATAAATCCTAGGTATAGGATAGGAGAATCATATCTTAACGGAAGTTGGTTTATCACTATCACATGTTGTATCATGGGTATATTATGGATAGAGGAAAAGAGGGGGTTAAAAGCAAACATAGGTGGAAATTAATTAGGATGGTTGGAGCCAAAATATCTTAAGTATTAAACTATATATCTATTTTTTTGGCTTTATCATAAGATATACATAAGTCTATGACTAATGGGTACTTGTACAAGAACATGGCAATCCAAGGATCTAATCTATTCTTATATATTTTAAGGGATATCTAGGCATATGGTCTATAAAACATAATGATTCAATTAAACATATTATATAAATTAGAATTGAAATTTATTATGGGTTCATTGGATTCAATTTTGATGCAGGTAAAGTATTAGTATAACACACTTGGATAGATGACCTACCTAAAGTAGGCAAGGAATGTGTCACTAAATTTGTCCTAGCTTGTGATAGAGCCTTCAAGGAAATTTAAGAACCAAAAATACACCATGTAGACCAAAATAAATAATAAAATAATATTATTAATCTCCTCATGTTTGAAATTCATAACCCTAAGAGTAATTTTGTATGAGTTTATGTGTTCCTCAGTGATACACCCCACACTTGGTGTGAATTGGGAGGTAACTCCTTAGTTTTTTGGGCCAATCATAGATAACTCTAAGAATGTCGATAATAGACCAACAATTACATATATGAATTCATAGGTGGATGTTTATTAGTAAAAAAATAATAATATGATCTAGTAGGTGTAACCATAGGCCTTAGTTTCCCTCTAGAAATTCTAGTTCTTATATGGAATTGTAATGGGGATATTATTGTTCATCTATGACTAGCTCAGGATCCAATGATCTACATAGATATCTCCAAGTGACTTTTATGTAGGCTAGTAGATTAAATATTTATTAAATAGTGAGGATGGATGCCCTCATTCTAACACCAACTATTATTTAGTCTAGTATATTCATCTTAGTATCACCTATGAGGTTAGAGGCATTAGTCAAGCTTAGGAAAACTTATGGGACTTATGTCCTCTCATTTTAGGGTTTTTGCTGAGATAATATGAGGAATGAGATAAAGGTATGGGGATTCATTATATATCCTACTTGGAATATTTCTCCAAGATATGTAGTAATACCATAAGAGGTCCAAAACTAGTTTTCTCACCGACTCATAAAAATTCCACAATTATAGATAGACTAATTTCAAAATATTTAATTGAAAAGATCTACTTTACTTTAATTCATCATTTTTAAAGGAAGGTAAATATCATTTTTTCATAAATAAACATCAAAAGAGAAGGAGGGTAAGGTGTAATGAAGATCTTTTGATTAAAAGGGAAAGATAAATGCTTCTATGACCACGTGCTTAGTTATAGTTGCACAATTGTGTGTTAAGTTTCATGATGGTTTAGGATTAAATAAAATAGCTAGAGAGTCTAAGGAGTAAGGGAAAGTGATTAATTATAAGACTCCTTTAATTAATGTACTATAAACAAGTATGTATTTAATGCACTTCCTATTTAATGCATAAAATCTATAAAAAAACACAAATTACAGTACTATAATATTAATGTTAGTTAATTAAAATATAAATCAAGTGAAACACCTTAAAAAAAACTAGATGTATTTACACATAAAATCAGCTTTACATTATTTTTATAGTGTTTATTAACAAATAGAGTCAACCCTTTTAACATACTAGCTAGTCATATATATATATATATATATATATATATATATATATATATATATATATATATATATATATATATATATATATATATATATATAAGGGGGATATGGATCTCACCTCTAAGAAGCATGAGATACCACTCTAGGCCATCATGATCTATAATGGTAAAACAAAATCATGTTAGAAGATTACTCATTCCATAACATATAAGATATAATGGAATTTCATGGCCCAATAAGGAACATCAAAAATAGGTTTGATGTGGACCACATCCTAATGGTTCTAAAAGGCTTCATTGAGTTACTAATGATTAGTTGATGAGGTCAAATATATGAAAATAGATAAAATACTCATGGAGGAGAATATTTTATGGATCTATTATGTTCATGGGGGAGCATACACCTAGTTTACCTTTATCACACCATGAATGACTAAAGGACTAGTCACATGGTGTTTTTATAATGTATTTAACTACTTAGTCATTTTAAATAATGAAAAATACCATGATGCAATGCTTTAGATTCCCACCTTCAATTATTTCACTTATGTGTTAAATTTAAAACAAACTTCCAAGTCATTTTTATAGTTCTCTTGGGATCCATCTCTGTGTTTTGGATCGACTTTGTCCTAATTGAAATATGGCATAATGTCATTGATTATGGATTATTCATGTATATTATTAGTGAACTTAGGCCCTAATTTATTTATCCAAGTCAATTTATTTGTAGTGTGACACTTGGCCTACTCTCACTCTTCTATTGGTTTTGAATTTAACACTTTTTACCATAGGTCCCCTTTATTATAGAGAGAGTGAGATGCCATCACATGGCATGATATTTATCTTTTGCTTAGTAACTAAGCTTTATAATATGCACCTTGGGACCTTGGTCATAGATAAGTGAGATGTTGACACATGCCATTATACTATTAATTTAGCATCTGATAGGGTCCTTATTATCTTTTATTATGTTTTTAATCTCTATATGAGTAGGATGATTCCATGTGGATGGTCCTCACTTGTCCATAGGATCTTCAATATTTTACTATGACTAGCCATTAGTATATATAATAAGATACAAGTAGGATCATACCATGCTGTATAGTCTCATTTATATGAAGGGTAACCTATCCTTATAATGTGTATATCAACTTTTAAGCTCTATATGAGTGAGATGCTTCCACATGGATGGACCTCACTTGTTTGGATGCTTGAATAAACTTGAGACTTGGTCCTAATATTATTAGTCATCGATGAGTGTGATCAAGAAACATGGAATGATATCTCTTACCTTAATGCCTAAGATCTGGCCATTTTACTATTATACCCTAGAGGAATGATATGGAGACATTTGGTTCAATCTCATTAATAAGGATGTCCATGGGGTTCTTACCTTAGTTATTTTAATTGATATAAGTGAGTAATCAAGATGAATACATGTGGATCAATCCTAATTTATTGGGTGCTTAGGTGAAAAGGTCTTAGAAAATTTTGACTCATTATACATATATAATTGATATGAATACACACATCCCAATCCTATGAATCTAGGGGCTTTTTGAAGGAATTAACTCAGTCATTTTAAAAACCCTTCTAAGGAAGTTGGGTATTGACATGTCGAATGATATTAGAGTTTGAAACCTAACCATTGAAAATTGAAATCAATGACTTAACCATTAGAATTTGAACTACATTTCCACTCTTAAATTTTATGGTTTCTCTAAGTATAATATAAGCATGAAATGATGGTCTATACAAGGAAACTTTCATCAGAATAACAAAGTAAGAAAAGTCACTCATTATATAGGTGGATCTTCCTGAGTTAGACTAAGTAAGCTCTGGTAAAGTGGCCTAAAGGAGTCAGAATAATCTTGAGAATAAAAAAAACTTTGGAAAAAACATAAGTAATCTTGGTTAGTTTATAAATCCAAAATCTAAATTCAAT